>RJWT010012851.1:0-22154 GCA_004365215.1 Cuniculus paca
TGCTGGGGATTTTGTCTCAGCAGTGAGAGAAAAGTAACCAAGACAGTGAACAGAGCTGAAAATTAGTATCTAATTTAAAAATAGAAAACTGGAGAGTGATTATTTAAGTAAAACTTGTTCTGTGTTTCTACCTCATGGAACAAAGTCTCCACAGTCATATTTTTACACAGGTAAATGACCTTCCCATCCACCTGGTGTCCACTGCCAGATAATTTGAATTTTCTCATTTCCTTCTTCATCTCACAAGCTCAGTAGGTCACGCCATCACTTCATGGATATTTTTGACTGTATTACTTTCTTTCACACCACCACCAGCTGGTTCAAACCACTGTTAGCCCTCATCTGGATCCCCATCTTTATCAATGCTCCTCTGCATCTATGATATGAAACAGCCCAATACCATCAAAAAGAAAAAAAAATAAAGGCAACCAAAATTTTACACTCAAATTTCCAATGACAGAAATGTGAAGATCTAGCCAGCCCTGCTCCTTGGCCTCTTATGTTTTCCTTGTAGCTCCCTCTCTCCTTGCTCACATCCACTCCTGAAGCCCCATTTGTCTTCCTTACTCTATTTCCTGGACCTCCTAACATTTCTTCCCACCACCTCGTGCCTCAAGACCATCCTTCCTTGCTTGGCTCCTTTGCCAAGTTTTCCCTGTGCACCTCCTTTTTCATCCCTCAGGTCTCAGCTAAGTGTCAATCTTTTGATTTACCCATAATCGAATTATCTTAGGCTCTTACAAAATCCAACTCCCTACTTTTCCCACGTAAAATCTGTGCAATTACATGCTGTCTTCCTTTCTAGACTACAAGCATATGTCTTATTTCTTTTAATCATTATTTAGAAATCTCCATTTTTGGGGTGGATGACAGAAGAATTAGCCAAACATGACCACATATAAGGTTTCTCTCAAATTTATTTGCTATTTCCTATTTATTCTCAAATATTAGGAGGTTTAACCACTTCATGAAGGGCTTGAGACAAAGATTTGGGGGTCTGCTGGCACAGTCTCCCATTTGGTAGACCCAGGAAGGTCCCCAGGCTTGAATGTCTGACACGTTCTGGAGGCCAGTGAGGGTGCTGTTCTGGGAACTCCATCTTGGTGATCATTGCTGCATGGTCCTTTTGTCAACTTCCCGCAGCTAGACGTAAACTGAGGGGTTCAAAGTAATAACCACCCTGGAGGCACACGCAGCGTAGGCTCCAAGAGATGGAAACTATTTTCCCAGTTGTGTCATTGATTTTTTTTCCTAGTGTTCTTAGCAAGTAACTTAGCTCTTTTATAGACAGCTTCATCTTGCAGCAATATGCTGACCTGTTTTGAGAAATAAAATATTACAATCCATTTTGGATCATCAAAACTGTATTGAAGTGCTTGGCAATTACAGTCTAATGATGTAATATTGATCACAAGCCAGCCATCTCATTGACCCGACAACATATTAATTATTGATGAAAATTGTCTGCCTGAGACTACTTCAATTAAGCATTTTTGTGAGTGTGTGGAAGTCGTCCTGATCACCAAGACCATTCGTGGCTGCTCAGTTTGGAAGCTGTCCCAGTGCTGCTGGTGAGTAGCTGCTTCACAGTTAAAAGCAAGCAGCAGATGATGACTGTGGCAGGGATTAGGCAGTGAACCACAACTACATGGCTTTACCAGGTTTCTCCAACTGACTCTAAGTTCCAGCTATCAGTGCTGAACACTTTGAGATAAATGCTTTATCTATCAAGATGACATCTCCACACTGTGCCAAGCAAAACCCTTTAGGAGAACCTGGATCTATTCCATCAGCTTTTCTGATACCCTTTCTCTCTGATGGGACTATTGTCTTTCAGCAAACTGAATTACCTTTTCAGGATAAACTAAACTTTTCAGCCACTTGATTGCATTCATGTCCAATTTTGTTAACAGGAACCGTGTCAGAAAACTATCACTATGGTGCAAAAACTCAGGAAAGCTCAGTGAATTTTGAGGACACAAACAAATATATTTACATGTAATGAAATGCACTTGAGTTGATAAACTGTGCCCTACTTCATCATATACAGAATAAAACTGTCTGTGCCTAAGTCTGTATCAACTACATCCATCCAGTGAAGCCCTGGACTCTCCTTCTGGACATTTTTGAACTGGACAACCATCGGATTTAAAATAAAGAACAAGTATAAACCATTGGAAAACGTGCTCACTAAGAATAATTCTCATCAACTCCCTTTGTGGACCTGACAATGTTTGCACTGATGGGCTCTTGATTTGGGGTGATGAATCAGGATTCCACATGGACCACAAGGGCAGAAGCAATACTTTAACATGAATTGCCCCTTCTTTCAGACTCCAAGCCAAATGCTCACAAAAAAGTCTGTTTTTTCTTTGTGAGTTCTTGGGTTCTGATGGGATCCCACCCCTAGCCTTCCTGAGAGCTTCATGCTGTTTAGGTCTGCTAGGATCTGTGTTTTATAGGGAACGTGTACAAGGATCTACGCAGGCATTTGTGTGTGGTGTGGGGATATTGCATTTTATCAGCAAGATAATATTTGGAAAAAGGTGTAGTTCATAGATATATTCTAAAAAATGCCTCTAATGCCATAAACCTAAAAGTGAGAAGTCTATATGCAGCTGTCCAGAAATTGAACTGTGCTAAATTCCTAATGATGTAACAATAATGGGAAACATTAATTGTATTCTTGTTGCCATATTTAGTTCTCTCCATAGTATTTAAAGTTGCTGAAGTTTAAATTCATTTATTTGCAATATTAACAATGGCTCTTTACTTGTGAGCATATTGAAACACATACAATACTTGCTTATACAGTCAAGGTTGATGATGATGTGTCATTGTGCATAAAATAACCTCCATGAGTGGAAGATGTGACAAATGAGGGAACACAGGAGTGGAGGGGAATCTGAAAAGACTTACTTTTGGGGAGAGACTCTAGGAAATTTTCACTGTAGAAATAGGTTTCGGGGAAACTCTGGCTTACATTGATAAGGTAGATAATGCAGCACAGGGAGTGATTATTATAGCAGGTGTGACCACTTTGAGGAGATAATGTTGATTTTAGTTGGGGAACGGTGGTGAGGATAAAGACTGATATAGTTGAGAATAGCTATGCAGTGTAAGGCTGTGCAGCACTGAGGGCTTGACTGATAGTTAGATGTGGTAAAACAGATATTAGTTGCTGGAATTGAAAATGAATAGCAGTGAATCAGTACAAAGCATGTTAAAAGGAAATTATAGACTAACTGATTTTCTCTCATGGGTTAGAAAGTAAAGAATCAGAAAGGACTTGAACACTGGTAAGTCTAATTTAACACTTTGAAGGAATCCTAATGTGCTTCTAACTTTACCTTCAACTATAGTGCTCTGGTTTAATTTAATTTTTTTAAAAAGTAGAATTTGCCTTTTTCTATTATTATTATGTTTATTGATACAGTTTAGGTATACATAGTGACCACACTCATAATGATCACACTCATCACAGGGAATTTGTACCTGTACATGAATTATCTTGATTCCTCTTTTTTCCCATTTTTCCCTCCCCTCCCTTGAATCCTTCTTTCCCTTATTTACAAAATTTCGAGTCCACGTTTTCCTTCTTTTCTCATTTTTTTCTTTTCCCTTCCTTCCTTTCCCCTCCCAAGTTCCCATTTCCTTTTGAACAATTTCTTTCTATTTCACAAAATCTATTATACACTTTGTTTCTTATTTACACTTTCAGCTTCTCACACCAGAAGACAATAGGATGTGATATTTACACATGTGTAATTTGTGATATTTACACACTCCCACTGACAGTGGAGGAGGGTTTCCCCACATCCCTTCCTGCATTTGTTATTGATAGATATCTTGATAATAGCCATTCTTCCTGGAGTGAGATGGAATCTCAGCATTGTTTTAATTTTCACCTCTTAAATGACCAGTGATGTTGAACCTTTTTTCATATATTTATTTGCTGTTTTTACTTTTTCATCTGAGAAGTGTGTATTCATCTCAGATGACCATTCAGAAACAACTCTAAACACACTCAGCCACCTGACCTATGACAAAGGAGCCAAGCACATTCAGTAGAAGAAAGATAGCTTCTTTAATACATGGTGATGGAATATGAAGTCTTTAACTGTTTCAGAAAGATATCCTGGAGGGGAATAACTAGATAGAGTGGAATTTCTATTTTCAGTTTTTTGAGAAATCACTACACTGACTTGCATAATGGTTGCACTAGTTTACATTTCTACCAACAATGTGGGAGGGCTCCTTTTTCACCTCGACCATGCCAGCATTCGTTATTATTTGATTTCTTCATAACTGCTATTCTTTCTGGAGTAACGTGAAATCTCAGTTTTGTTTTAATTTGCATTTCTCTAACAGTCAGCAAAGTGGAACATTTTTTTCATGTATTTACTGGTCATTTATACTACTGAGAACTGTGACTCATTTCATATTAATATTTACTTGGCTTAATCAATCTTTCCTCAAACTCTTAAGCCACCATATTAACAAAGTTAAAATGAATTAACATGGTTAAAAAATATACAGCTCTCCCTCTACACATACACACAGATGCATACCCATACTCAAACCAGTCCTTAGCATAGGTTAGACATCTATCTATTGTCAACTGAATAACCAAAGCATGAAATTAAAATGTTCATAGCCCCAGTAATGTTTTGATTGGGATCATCTGACAGCCTTGCGTCACTGATAATTACATAGTACCTTTCAGCCGCACAAGCTACCCCTGCTTCTTGAGCCCTTCTTCTAAGGATCTCCAGTTTCTGCTTCCTGTTACCATGGCTATCCTAGGCTCTGCATTACCCAAAATCCTTTGTGGGAATACTTGCTGTTCATCAGACCCTCTCCCCTTGGAAGGGCCTAGGGTGACTGACAGGTAAATTCAGGAATCAGGGTGGATCAGGTGGGTGGGGCTGCAGATGATTCATTCCAGGGATCTTTTAAAAGAAAAATCATGCACAATGAAGAATTTGAAAGTAGAAAAAAATAGATAATGTCTATGGAACTGAATAAGAAATAAAGCACAAATATTAAATTGTTAATGAGTATAAAAATGCCATAAGATCTAAGACAGTAACATTATGTGATTATAACTACCTGGCAGGAGTCCACACTATTTCTCATGTGATCTTTGACCCTATGTTCTTTAATCACTTTTTCATGTGATAACCATTTTGTAACATTTTCTCTAGAGTGTATGAAAAGATCATTCAGTCTTTCCTCTTGAGTGACTGAAATATGTCATTGCTAATTTAAGTTTTTCATTTCAGCTTCTCAGTTCATTATTGGTAATAACAGGTCTTATTTTGTTATTAAATATCCAAATTTCTATTAATCTTTCACATGAGTTAATAAAGACACGTGTTATTTAGTAAAGCAGTATCATTTTGTGCTATATGAAAGTGAGTTTCTGATAAATTCCAATTTGTGCAATTTCTATTAAGCATTAAAAAAAATCCACTATATGTGCGTTTGTCTACATGTCGCATTGTTGAATTTATTCCTGAGGAGAGAGGACTTCCTTTCTGAATAAGCCAGACTGAGACTCAAATCCTCCACTATATGAGGGTTGGAAGTATGCTCCTGGACAATCTGCTGAGTCCATGCATTTCAAGCCTTCTATCTTTCTTAGTACCAGCAAACTTCTGGATGCTGGAGCCATTGACCAAGTTCATACCATCATATGGCCTCTGGCCTGCACCTTCATGTCATGATGCAGAGAAACATGTTCCTGTGCATACTTCATACACAGTGTGGCTGATAACAGCTGATCGACCTGCCCACTAGTGTGACTGAGAATCCCAGAGGTATGTCCCACACACCCAGACAAAATGCAGCTCCTACTTAACAGTGTATATACCTCCCCAAAGCTGATTCCTTAAAGTCTATGATGAGCAAGCTGAGGGAGAAGTCTGATAGAGACATTGAGAATGTGACTGCTGCTTTACATTAACCAACTGCAGAGCTAAGACCTCACTATGTGAATTTCACTTAAATGCATTCCTACATGAACATGCGTTAGGTCATGGAAAGAGCCAGAATATGTGAGGGACTCAAATCAGAAGCTTCAGAAGCTTCATGCTAAATCTGACTCTGTATGGCTCTGTGGAGTCGGGCGCTAGGGGGAGGGATCCTTAACACATCATTCTGCATCTCTGAGTCACACAACTGACTCACGGGCTGCACTTGCTTCCCATTGCTTGAATTCTGGCAGCAGGAGATGATGCTACATCACCATTCAGCTCAAGCATTTATCCCCGACAGTGACTTGTGACTGTTAGTCAATCTTGGGACTCGAATATGATTAACCATTGATCTAACGACGTTGGGTCATGTGTCCAGCCCTGGTTCAATCGCCAGGATCATGTCACCTGCTGCCCATTCTGCAAGGATTGTGGACAAACTCAAATTCTCAGAGCTAAAGATGAAGCTGACTAAACCACAGCTGGTGAATTATTAACCTCTGTTATCCCTTACATACACTGTCGCCTATTCCCAGCTCTCTGTCTCCCACCAATTTATTTCTGAACTCATTAAAATGTCTGAGCTCTGTGTCCATTCTTTCTTTCTCAGTCCCCTCCAAATGCCTTATCGTATTGACCTCTCATGCTTGGCATCATGTGTCTTGATCACTTTACTCCTCACTAGGACAAAACGCCTGACACTCACGTCTTAAGGAGAGGTTTGTTTTCATTCACATTCCATTCCATGGCAGAACAGCATGGCACAGGGCTGGGATGGAGAAATAGCTGCTCATGGCAGCCAAGAAGCAGAGATTCAGACCAGGAGCCAAGAGGGGAGATAACACTTCTGGGTGTGCCCACAGTGGCCTGGATCTTCCAACCAAACCACAACTCCTATTAGCAAGTCAGCTAGAATGACGCTGCTATGGTTCATATTCAGACGCTACCCTGAAATCTCATGGGATCATAGATGGGACTTTGGGAAGATGGCTGGATTATGGGAGTTTGTAGCTGAGTCACTATTAAGAAGTGGGTGCTGGTCAGAAAAGGCAGGCCACTGGTGGTGACCTGGAAGGTATTTCTTACTTTCTGTTTCCTCTCTTGATCTCTCTGCTTCTTGTCTTCTGTGCCATCTGTCCTATGCTGTCCTGCCTTGGAGCTGGACAACTATGAACTGAAGCCGCTACAGATTATGAGGCTAACTATACCTTTCCTTTTCAAAATTGTAGGTGTTGTGTGTCAGCCACAAGAAAGTGACTATGAGAACTCCCATAATCCCATCACCTTCCAAATCCGTAAGGCTTTGAGGGCCATTTTATATCTAAATCCTGACATCATGTCAATGCTCTGAACTCAGCTGGTCTTCACAACCCACCCAACCAAAAACCCCATGTTGGATAGTTTAATCTTTCCACATCTTCCCTTGCTACTCTCTGATCTTTACCCATCACTGAGAAATATCACGTATACTTGTGGATCCTAACCTGTAAGAATTCCCAGTTTTTAACCAGTTTCCTTTCACTCTCTGACATTCCTCATCTGTGTCCTTGTGGTGTGCTCCATGATTTCTCATCAGGAACAGTTCCAAAACTGTATTCCTATTTTGTGATTTCTCACATTATGTACCACCCCAGCCACCTGGTTGAAAAGTCTTGTCATTTATAATGTCACAAAGAATATTAAGGAATTAACAAGATCTTCCCAAATCCGAGACTCCTCACAGGTACCGGCACCTGCTTTTCCCATTCCATTCCTCTTGCTCCACGGAGGAGCCTCTCCTCCAGCGCAGGGGCTGACATTCTCTCAAGACAAACTCCCCTTCTGGTTCCTCAGTGACTGAGCCCTGCAATCATTCTCATACTGCACATGTCTTCAATCTCTCCTCACTTCTACTTCAGCCTATGCACAGGTCTTTGTGGGGTCTCTGTCTCAGAAACATTCCTTCTGTATGAATTCTCTCTTGCCTGTTGCTCAAAGCATTTTCTTCAATTTCCAGATGCAATGACTTGCAACTCCTCAGCTTTCTGGAACCTTTCGGTGGTCAAATGCCCCTTGGCTTTCATTACTTGTTTCACTGAACCTACAACAGAAATTGACCTCCTGATCTGACACCTCTCTACAAATTATTTTCTCTTTCAACTTTAAAACCTCTGTCTCTGTCTCTGTCTCTGTCTCTGTCTCTCTCTCTCTCTCCCATCCTTCCATGGTCTTCATTTTCTTTCATAAGCCTTCTTCCCAGTCCCTGAAAAAATTTCTTTTCATCCACACTTTTAATTTATGAAATTGTTAGGGTTCTATCCTATGTTCCTTCCTCATCTTTCTCTTCTTTTGAATAATCTCATACTTCCTTTTCCAAACTATCATTCTCTGGCTCTGGGTTGAAGTATCTTCCAGATTATTTCATAGTTTCTACACCAGTATATCATAGGAAGGTGAAACCAAAGAAATCTAAAACTAAATTTCTACTTTCCTGCATCCTGGACAGTCCATTCCCCCACATGACCCACATGACCACCATCCACCTTCACCACCCCACTCACTATTCCTGTATTAATCTACTTTGTACTGCTATAAGAGAACACCTGAGACTGAGTAATTTATAAAGAACAGAGATGTATTTCTTACAGTTCTATAGCCTGGAAAGTATCTGGAGTATCTGAGGCAGTCAGAAGGGACAGAGAGCTTGTGTACGAGGAAGGGGGCTGACTTCAGCTTTCCTCAGGAATCCAATTCCATGGTAACCAACCACCTCCTATGACGATGGCATTAATGCTTTCATACCCATACCAGATCCCTCATTTCTTAATGACTTCTCAAAGTCGCCACTTGTAAACACAAGTGCATGGGAGATGATGCACCCAATGGTGAACACCACAAACCACTCTGACCTGCTCCTCTGCATCGCCTGCCTTGGTAACTGGCACCTGCTCCTGGACTCCTCCCCTTCTTCACATTCCCAGCCAAATTGGTCTCCAGTTCCTGATATTTAAACTTTGTTTGTGTCTTTCAAAGCATCTCCCTGCTTATTTTTATTAGATAGCCTTGTCTCTGTCCTTCACTGTGTCAGAGCTTGCATTTATTACAGTTTTCCATTGGTTTCACTTCTTCCTTTAATAACTTCCTTTTGTGACTCTACCTAGCTGATTCAACGCCATTAATGTTCTGACAACTAAAATAAGAACCTGGTTTAATGAAAATTACAAATATTAATAGAATTCAACGCTAACATCTCCTCTCTCTGCTCTTTAAAACACTCATACTTTTTGTTTTTTCTTTTTTTCTTTTTTCTTTTTTCTTTTTTGGTACAGGGTATTGAACTCACAACCTTGCACTTTCTCGGGCAGGTGCTGTGCCGCTAAGCTATATCCCTGGTCCAAAACACTCATTCTTAGTTATATCAATATTGGAAGCTTCTCCAAGAGGTAAGGATTCCTTTCTTCTGCAGCCCTTTGGTGCATTGTGGTGCTGCATGGAAAAGATTTTTGATTCTCCAGTCTTCACCTGAATCACTGCAGTTCTTGTGTAAAACATCTCAGGTAATACCTCTCTGGCAGTCCCAGCCAATCTGTAAAACTAGATTACTTTTTCATTCACCTAACTAGGTGATGAGTTCTTTGAAAGCAAGTATGTTGCATCCATTTTATATTCCCAGTATACAATTCAGTGTCCAGAGTGTCTCAATAGATGTTTGATAAGTGACATAATTAACAAAAAATACATGATCATATATATATAGGTTCATTACTACAACAATCTCCAAATATGCTAAGCTTCACTTCTGAACACGCTTTAGTTGTGGGCATTTGTGAAAGAAAATGATGTACAAATGAACGGAAAGATTAGCCATGGAGTCCATGAATAGACTATTTACCATTTGATAGTGGTCAAAAAGGAGTACCTGGAGTCTGAAAGTTTTATTATAGATGTATTAATCTGCAAGCGTTCTAATTTATCTACATATGGTAAACATAACTTCCCTGCTTCCTACCTCCCTCCTACACAAATGGCCGTTGTTTAATCTGATATTTTATTGATTTTCTGGGCAAGCAATTCACACATAATGTGTTTTAGATCATAGGTGGCTTCACGAAGTACTTCATCAAGATTGTCTTTAACTTGATCTATTTGGAGCTATTGACTCTGGGATTTTTGATGTTTTGAATCACTGCATTGAAAATAAATCATTCTGCTCCCTGGGTGGCATGCTGTGACAGAGGCAGTGTGGGGTGAGAGGGACTGGTTCCCCATCTGTATGTGGCATGGTAGGACTGCGATCAAAGCCAGATCTGTGTTTCATGATGTGCTTTCTATTTTACCTCAAGTCAGCTGACCTGTTTGCTTTCACTAAGGTGTATTTCTTCTGCTCTGACTTCCAATCAACAGATCAATTTTAGTATTCCCATGCAGAATTTACCAGCTTGCTTCACTCTAGGTTGTACTTGGAACACTGTCATTTATTTGTTAGAAAAACTAATCATAAAAGTGCATTCTTTCATAGAAAATATTTATGAAGCCCTGTGTAAAATATTGTTTTGACAATCCTTTATGCCCCGCCAATACATCACTGGAATTAGCTAATGCTAGGTTCATTTTCTTGTTGTATTATCACTTAAGAATACTAAAAGGCTTACCATTTAATAGTTTTCATGTTTGCTTTTTTCATTATCTACTTATAGAAAGTGGAGACATTTATGTGCTCTCTGAGGTTATTTCAAACCCTGACGGTATCATTAAAGTTATATTTCAGCCCTCTATTTTATGCAATTACTTATTCCAAGAATTTTAACATTTCTAGAAATGAATTTTTGTACTGTTTTTACCCATTTTATTAATCCCTATAAAGAATTTAAATACTTCTTCACCCAGAGTTGGCATAAGAATATCCTAGCAAATAGTTGATAAGGATGTTATATTTCTTAATTGTCATCCAGGTTGAGAACGATGAACTCAAGTCATTTTTCATGGCAATAAGAAAAGTGGAAAATAAGTGTTGAAATGGCACTGCAGTATATTTAAGTATATTTACTATCCTTATTTTGATGAATGCAACTAGAAATGTGATTTAAATAAGAGTTTTCCACACTATCTTCACTATCTTGAAATGAGTTTTATTTTTAAAGTACGACACTTAAACATTATTTCCCTCTCATACACATAACTCTGTACTTGTCTCTTCTTACTCTGGCAGGACACAAAGTCATTTATTAGTTTAATTCATTTTTGGTAAAATGTTCAGGTGACATACACAGGTACACACAGAGACACTCAGCACAAACAATTCTTTTTTGTAGATCATGGCACTGCAGTACTTGTTAGTGTCTTGGTTACTTTTCTCTCATTGCTGGAACAAAATACTGGACACCCAAAATGAAGGGAGGAAAGGTTTGTTAAGCTCGAGGTTTGTGGAGGTTTCAGTCTGTAATCAGCTGTCTCCAGGGCAGAGTGGCATGGCAACTCTTCAAGGCAGCAGCCAGAGCAAAGCGGGAAGAGCAAGTGTCTTCTTCCCGCTCATATTGCACACAAACCACCCCCGGGGGCTCCAGGCTGGGTGTAACACTCACAATACCTCTGTGCCCTCTTCTTGCACAGGCTGAGGATATTTTTAAAGTAAGGATCCTGGCTCCCTGCTGAGTTACTTAGTTAAATTTCTAAACTTCTCAAGTTGACACAATGTATCAGCCATAACAGTTAGGTTTATCTAACTAATGCAGTCTGGCTGCTCCTTCTAACTGCTTTGCAGCCACAGGAAATTTTGTAGGAGGTCCACCCATACATTTGCCATCTGTGTGTAAGAATGGCTTCATAGAACCGGCTTTACACGATCAAAGCCACACATGACCAGCCAGCTTTTTGAAAAGTTACTGGCTTTCCATGCCAGGGGTTTCTGTTTATCTTCTCTTGACACACTGCAACAACTGAGGCCTTGCCAGGGACCCCTCGGCACTCGGCATCTAAGCTCTTCATAGAAAAGTAAGAAAAGGCTTGGGTCCCGCATACAGATGTGCAGTTTTGATGTTAAAAGTTGTGCTTTGCATAGTAGAATGCCTGACCATATCGAAGTTGATTATGTCTTAAATTTGGTCTGTATAGGTGAACCTACATTTGTAAAAAAAAGCTAGTATCTTTATGGGATACATATTTTTAAGTGAACTTTTAATCTTTTTAATGATTTTTTTCTTTACAGAAAAACTGAAAAGATAGTAGAGTTCCCATAAACCCCACATCCAATTCTCATGTTATTAATATCTTACATTAGTATGTGTATTTATAAAAAATAGTAAACCAATATTGACTCACTCATATTGATTGTCAAAATACATGAATAATGCATGCATATTATGCATCGTGATTAAAATTTCTTTAGCTTTTCCTCTTGTCCCTTTTTTGCCCTTAGATTTCCATCCCAGACATCATGGTACCTTGGTCGCCGAGTCTTCTCCTCTCCGCTATGGCTTTTTCATAGGCTTCCCGTGTTTCTGATGACCTTGACAGTTTCCAGGACTGCAGTTCAGGTGTATTTGCTGAATGTCTCTCACTTAGGACTTGTCTGTTTTCGTCACTTTGAGTCCTGGGTGGTGTGGTTTGAGGATCCACACCTTGGGATAAGCTGCCATCTCTCACATTGTATCACCTGTACCCTTTATCATCAAGCTGGGTCCCTGTTGACAGTGGTCTCAGTCACCTGGCTAAGGCTGTGTCTGCCAGGTTAGTTTCATGATCAAGTTACTACACTCTCTGGAAGGAAGTCATTATGTCCTGGTAACGTGAGGAGTCGAGCCTTGCCTCTTTGAAGGCAAAGTATTTTTGTAAATCATCGGGAATTATTGTTCAAAGAGGATTTGTCTGTTTCAGATGATTTATTTATTTATTTATTTATTCAAGTATTTGTATCAGTATGAATTTGTGAATATTTATTCCCTACTTTTGGTTATAATTTAACACTAAATTATTTATCTTGATGTTTGAATTTTTCTAACTTTAAGCAAAGGACTGTGCTTTGTTACAGCTCACACCATTGCAAGTTCACACAGAGTAGTGTCATTGTCCTTAAATATCCCCATAAAGCAGCCACTGAATCCTTCCAGTCATCTCCCAAAGCACTGAAACATAATGATCTTCACTACCTCTGCAGTTTTGCTTTTTGTAGAACATCATGTAATTGGAATCACAGGACACAACATTTTCCTATTGATTTCTTTCACTTGGTAATCTTATGATTGATCTATAATATATTTTGTGGTTTGATAGTTTATTTCCTTTTATTTAATGGAATAATATTCCATTGCTTGAAGATATGCTTATGCGTTCACCTACTGAAGGCAACTTGGTTGTTTCCAATTTTGATTGATTATCAAAAGCCTTGTATTCCCTGTATAGCTGTATAGTAGCTTTCTGAGACATCTAGCCCCTCATCCCCAGCCAGTGAGTGTTATCTTACATGGCTAAATCATTTTGGAGATGTCATTGAGTTCAAGACCTCGAGATGAGGATATTATTCTGAATTATCCACGTAGACCCTGAATGCTTTGGTTAGTTAGTACCCTTATAAAGGGAGGAAGGGAGAGATCTGACTACAGAAAGTGATGTGAGCTTGGAAGCAGAGACTGAATGAGTATTTTGCCTTTCCAAATAAAATTTAGAAAGAGTCATCAAAGTCTACAGAATAGATAACATTGCTACTCAGGTTGCACTGAATCCATATATCAAGCTGATGGTCTGACGACCTAACCATAATCAGTACTACCACTCATGAAATGCAATTTTTATTTATTTATATTTTTTATTTCTTTCATGAGCATTTTAGATTTTTCACATAAGTCCTAGACATATTTTGTTAGATTTATATCTAAGTATTTCATTTGTTTTGACAATATTGAAGTTTTTTATATTCAAATTCCAATTGTTCACAGTTGGTATGTGGGAAAAATTGATTTTCATATCTTATCCTTACATCTTGTTACCTTACTATACTCACTTAGTAGTTTCAGGGTTTTGGTTTACATGTGCATTTGTTTTGTCCCTTCTTTGTCATCATGCCATTTGTGGACAAATTCAGTGCACCCCCAATTTTCAAAAGCTGTAAACCTCTTCTTCCCTTTTTCTTCTTTTATTGGACTAGGTGACCGAGAGTATTAAGAGAGAATATCTTTGCCTTGTTCCTAGACTTCAGAATACCTTGTACGATGGTGTCTAATGTCTCACTACTGTTTGATAGTACTGTAACTGTAGGCTTTAGCGATGCATCCTAATAAATTGAGGAATTTCTCTACTATTCTAGTTTACAAAGACTTTTTAGATGAGTCATAGAGGTTGTCAAACTTTTTGACATGAATTCATATAAATGTATGAATTTAATCAGTCTTATTTACCTGGGAAAAATACCACCTAACTGAGGTATATAGTTGTTATCCACATTGCAATATTCATTCTGATAATATTTTTGAGAAATTTGGACTGTTTGTTCATGAGCAGTGTTGGTTTACAGTACTCATTTCTTGTAATCTTAGTGTCTGGTTTAGCTATAAGTATAGTGCTGACACTATAGTGTGTCTCTTCTGGGTCTATTTTCTGAAGAATATTGTCGAGAATAGCTACCATTTCTTTTTCATTTAGTTGGTTCAGTTTATCAGTGAAGTCATGTAAGCCTGGTGCTTTCTTTCTTAAAAGGTAATTTGACATAAGAATCTCAAACCAGGCCTAGCAGTTCAAATTTTTACCATAAGAAATTCCAAACATTTTAAAGGCAGAAAAAGCCCTGTATATCAAACTAAGTATAATAAGAAAGTAGAATTTAATTCCTTCAGACTTATAACTTGCAGGAGCAAGATGTTTGAAACCTACACTAAAGAAATTAACTTTCAAGGGTATTTAATCATTGAATTTTAACATCTTTGTGAAATTTCAATAATAGGGCATGATGAATATTCAAATTGAAATTGAGATCTTATCACTGAAATATCTTCATGCAATTTATTGGTATAATTTCTTAATGCTGTGATTGGATTTCTGCAGAATTGCTGATAGACTGCTTTGAACAATGTGGCATAGGAAGGGAAATAGAAAAACAGATGAATCAAAACAGTATTGAAACTACGTTAATTATTCTACTCTTTTAATTACTCTCCATTGCAAGGGCTTGAGAGGGAGAAATTGGTGCTGCTCACCCCTTGCAATACACTGACTAATGGGGGCTGGGGAAGTGGAGATGAGGTGAGGCAGTGGGCTTACAAGGGAGCAGTGGGATTTTACCTTGCCTTCACCTGAAAGGGGAAGGCCGTGCCCTAGTGGCTCTGAGCCACAGAATGGCTTTGCTGTGGCCCAAGTAAGCTGGGGGAACAGGAGTCTGCAGCACATTAGGAAGACGTATTGGAAGAAGCAGATATTATTTTTTATTCCACCTTGGTGCCTATTTTGTAGAAAGACTGCTGGTCTCTCTCCGCTCCCTTCATACACTCTGTTGCACTGAAGAGTAGAGGAAATTTTTCTGATGCACAAGGGGAAAATCAGACCCATCTGCCTCACCTTCATTTGGTGTCTACCGCCCACACAGCACACCTGTGCTCTTCCATTGTTCCCTACCCAGGCCCCTTTCTGTTTTTCACCATAAGTCATACAGTGCCTGAACACCATCCTGACCAGGGCAGAACACTGCCTGAGCTGGCCATGTGATAGTGGCCATTTTGTTTCACTGTCTCACATGAGATTCATCCTTCAGCATGACCTCAGACTCCAAGGAAACCTGCCTCAGGGTTGACATTGTCTTACACCACTTCATAGCAGGACACAGCCTCTGTCTTCGTCATGGCAAAGGCTGCAGAAGTGGAGGTGTAGTCTCAAAACTCCCAATGCTGGTTTGCTCCAGCAAGTTTCCCATTTGCAAATTGCTACAAGTTATTGCACACAGCAGGGTATGATGAATCTACAATGAGTTCCTCCTGCAGCTGGACTTTAAGAGCTGGTAGAATTACTGGAAATACTGAGTGAATTATCCCAAGGAATTTTATAGCTTCATAGAAGAGGGAATTAAGGTGAGTATCAACAGATAAGAAAGAATGAGTGTTCAGAAAACACACAATGCTTTCACATTGCATGGTATCTAAATATAAGTGATTTACAAGACCTCAGATGGTACCTGGCGTGAGAAATGAAGGAGTTTTATAGCGCTGGCTTAAACTAAGAATTCACCTGTTTGTATTGTTTTATTATTTCCTTCCAGCACGGGTATAAAAATGGATTGAATTGCATTTTGGGAGAATTGCTGTAGAATTTGATAATAAAGGGTTTTGTTTTACTAAGAGGCTCAAAGCCGTGCTGAGCTGATTCTTGCTGTAGTACGATCAGCAGTTATCTGCGGTCTAGCTAAGAACAAAGCCAGCCGCTGAGGCCCCCACTTGAGGCGCCTCCTGGAAGGCAGTCTCTCCGCTTGACAGCGCCACGAGACAGCTGCAGGTGTACAGCCAAGATTGGCTTTGCCTTCTCAGAATGTAGAAACACGATCATATCGATGAATCGTCACCATTGCCCACTTGCTGCAATTCCCTTGGCCATGTTACAAAGAGCAATATAGTGTTCCTACTCTCTTGGTTCTAAAAAAAATCAGTGAATATGTAGCGACTATTTCACGTGTGGGTATTGGTGGTTATAATATAAGAGTAGCAGTTAGGATATACAACTCAGAATTTTGCCAATTTGTTTCCTGATCTTCAGAAGTATTGAAATTTGAGTAATTTCAAATAAAACTGGAGTAAAATTCCCTGGGTCTTCTCTTGAGATGATACTCTGGAATCCCTTCCAGGGACGTGAACAAACTTTTCTTTAATGATCACTATGATGCACTACTTGGGGTCCTTGGAAAAGCCTTGAACCTCACACTGATTGAAGCCACACTAACTCACAGAAGGGGTCCACAGCTCCCAGGGGACACCTGTGCTCTTGGCATGGCCCAGCTATCTCATCAACTGAATTAAAGGCTCCATTAGAGTGCTATGAAAGCAGTCACTCAAAAAACGCCCTTTATTTAGGACAAAGGGAGCAAGTTAGTATCTAAAGGTAGTGTCTAAAGAAGCTTAATAAAAGCATTAAGTAAGCTTCATGAAAACTTTACTATTCTTGAAAATGGTAATGATTTCACTACGTATGTGCTTATGTACACCTTGAAAGTATACAATTTTTAAAAAATCAAGTACTTCTCATTCTAACACTGCTGCTGGAGGAGTGCGCTCCCTGCAGGCCACACTGAATATTACAATGCTTACTGACACCAGTGCACATTTTGCTCGATCTCTTGTGCTCAAGAGTGTAGACAAAGAATTCCAGTTCTGCAACCGCAGACAAGAATATAAACCCTGAAATTCAGTTATTGGCTTGAAGTACCCTGAGCCTCATCTGGTTGAATAGACCAGATATTTACAAGTCGGCTTTAAGTATTTCAGAATAGCACAAATTGCACGCTGTGTACATCACGGAGCTGTATGTTAAGGATCTCACACTCAGCATTTTCTCAGCCACCTGGGCCCAGTGTGTGCCTTCCTCCCGCTCTCCAGCTCTGGCTGCTGTGTCTTGGCTACTCTAAGGCGTATTCAGAAGTAGACAATGGGAAATGGTTTTGTGATATTTCAGGTAAACGAGCTTTACCTTAGGTTTGTTTTATGCATTTACCTGTGTGGACAGAATTGTGCCCACAGAGTCCAAATGCGTGCCTGTGCTTCTGTACCACTGTCCTGATCTTTCTAAGCCCTTTCCCTTCCTCCTGAGGTTCCCGCCAGGCCCTGGCTGGCCTGTGACCTGCAGTGTCCCCCAGCTGGCCACCCTGGGGTGAGGTTGCTCCATGGAGGACGGTCGTCCAATAAGATGCAGAAAAGTGCAGGAGCTGCGGGACCTCAAGCAGGATCTCAGTCACACTCGGCTTTGTCTCTGGTGCAGTCATTTCAGTCAAAGAAGCCCAGATGCTGCTCAATTTATTTTTAATATTACAACCTTACCGACTGCCATTTTGATAAAGGATTTTAGCTGACTCAACCTTTACAGTGTAATAACTTTGCCTGGTAAATTTAGCTCATTTTTTTCTGTAAAGTTCAGTTGTCAAATCGCATTGCAGTTTCAAGTTTTTAAAGTAGACATTTTTAATGGCCTCCTGGTTGTGTTTTTTCCTCCTATCTTTTTAAAAATCTACCGGCATGGAACTGAAAAGTCCTAGGGGAACGATTGTAGCCAAAACCAGCTTTACCATGTATGAGAATTAAACAGTGCCAGGGCCTGGGGATCAGAGGCCCAACCCTTCCCTAGTCCCCAGGGTTACATGTTGCTTTGCACCAGAGACAGAAAGTAACCACAGAAACTGTGACTAACATGGTGACAAGACTGACATCCTTGCCTCATCCCAGATCTCAGAGGAAAAGCTTTCAGCTTTTACCCACTGATTATGATATTGTGGGCTTCCGTAGGATGAGCAGAATTCTTTCTATATCTATTTAGTTGAGAGTTTTAATCATGAAAGCATATTATGCTTTGTCACATGCCTTTTCTGCATCTGTTGAGATGATAATGTGGTTTATGTCCTCCAGTCCATTAATGTGGTATGTCACAGTGACCTGCAGATGATAAAACAACTTTGCATCTCAAGAATAAATCCCATTTGGTCATGGCATGTAAAAATAAAGACTGTTTTAGATATGGTCCTGTTTCTACAACGAAGTGCCTGAGATAATCAGAGTATAAGGAGGAAAGGTTTGTTTTGGCTCATGGCTGCTTTGGAACCGTGGTGGCAACAGTACATCACAGGAAGGGTGTGCAGCAGAGGAGGCCTATTCAGTTCACGCTGACTGGGAAGAAAAACACAGATGGCAAGGAACAGGCTCCCAAAATCCCCTTCCAGCACTCATCTCCAAGACCTAACATTCTTCCACCCCCACCCCCTACCAATGTTCCACCACTTCACAAAATACCATGAGCTAGCAATTAAATTTTTGGAAAATAACTCAAAACCATAGCAAAGATCCTGTGAAAATTCCACAGCTAACATTACACCCAAATTGAAACCAAAATTGAAAACTTACCTCCAAGAATAGGGCCAAAGTACAAGTGCCTCTTCTCCCCACTTCTATTTGACATGGATAGGAATGGAAGTACTAGCAGGAAAAACCAGACAAGAAAAAGAAGTAGAAGTCATCAAAGTCAGAATCGAAGAAAACAAGTTATCCCTATTTATGGGTAACATTATCCCTTAGGTACAAAATTGAGACTCTAAAGAAAAACCTGTAGTGATGAATTAATTCAGTAAAGTAGCAGAATACAGAACACAAGAAAATGGGCTGCATTTCCTGACATCAACAGCGATCCATTTGTAAAAGACATCAAGAATACCATTTAAAATAACATCAAAGGGGCCAGGGATATAGCTTAGCAGCGTAAGCGTCTGCCTGACAGGTGCAAGGTCCTGAGTTCGATCCTCAGTGCCAAAATAAATAAATAAATTTATTAATTAAATTAAATACCATCAAGAAAAACAAAATCCTTGGAATAAATTTGGCAGAGAAAGTAAAAGATCTATACATTGGAAACTGAAAAAGTGATTAAAGAAACTGAAGAAGACACAAATAAATTAAAAGATATCCCATGCTGCTGGTTATAAGGATGAGTGTTGTTACAAATTCAGTGCAATCCTTATGAAAATTCCAATGATAGGTTTCACATAAACCAAAAAAAAATTCTAAAATTTGTATGAAACTGTGGATAGTCCTGAAATAGCCAAAAGACCACAAATAGTTAAAACAATTTTACAAAAGAAAATTTAAATTGGGGATATCACATTTCCTGATTTCAAAGTATATTATAAAACTACAGTAATGAAAATGAGATGATACTCACAAGAAATATACACATAAACCCATAGTAATAGATAGAGCCAAGAAACAAATGCCAAAGCAAAAAGAATACAAAACTGAGAGATAAAATGTATGATTAG
Organism: Cuniculus paca; assembly: GCA_004365215.1. Classification (NCBI taxonomy): domain Eukaryota; kingdom Metazoa; phylum Chordata; class Mammalia; order Rodentia; family Cuniculidae; genus Cuniculus; species Cuniculus paca. Next base: position 19,942 of record RJWT010012851.1, read on the forward strand.
CTAATGTTTGACAATCCAATCAAGAAGACACATGAAGGAAGGGCAATCTCTTTAACAAATAATGTTAATGAAACTGGACATTCATGTGCAAAAGAACGAAGGTGGCACTGGGAAGGGACAAGCAGATCTTGTGCAAAGTATGTCCTCTTTCCTACTGTCTTAGTTGCTTTTCTCCCATTGAGACAAAATACCTGATGCCCATAATTAGGGAAGGAAAGGTTTATTTAGCTCACTGTTTGTGGAGATTTCAGTCCACATTCAGCTGGCTCCAAGGCAGGTTGGCATAGCAGAGCAGCACTAGTTTAAGGGGGCAGAAAACAGCAAAGCAACAAGAACAAAACAAAAACAAACCTGTTTTCCTCCCCTATATTTGTATGCAGGCCACCCACCCACACCATCTCTGTGCCCTTCTGTTGTACAGGCTCAGGATGTTTGCAAAGTGAGGACCCTGGCCCTTTGCTGAATCACTTAGTTAAACTTCTAAGTCTCTCGGTTTTCAAGTTGAGTCAATGTATCAACCACTACACTTATCATAGAAGAGTGCCCAAGCCCAGGCTTTCTTACTTCTGTACAAAGCCCATCCTGCATTAAATGTTCTAAAAATCTGAATCTACAGTTTATTGATCATCTGGCTTATATGTGGAACTCATGATCAGGACAAAGGCAAAATGAAATCGATGTATTTACACTGATTTAAACAACATATGCATATGTCAGAATGTCACATGGAATCCCATAACTCTGTACAATATTTATGTTTTTATGTATCAGTTGAAAAAACTTAAATTCAAAGAAAAAAGGAGAATAAACAACATAAAAGGTGAGATTCAAAAGAATAAATTAAATGTATTTCTATTTCCACAGCTTTCATTATTTTGGGAACAGAGATCCAACGGTGTAAGAGTACTGTTACTGAGACCTGGACATGGTGGCCCATTCCTGTCATCCCAGCATGCTGGGAGGCTGAGGCAGGAGGATCACAAGTTTGAGCCCAGCCATAAAGAACTTAATTAAATTAAAAAGTCTGGGGGTGTGGCTTAGTGTGAAGGCCTTGGGTTTCACCCCCAGTACTGCCCACACAAAGCAAGAGTGCTGTGGCTTCTGCCCAGGTCTCTGAACCAATATGGAGGTTTGAATATACAATGCTGATAAGGAGAATCATGCATTATGCGTCTGAAATCTGAGAGGTCCTTTTTCATATATTTTCCATTTTAAATGATTATGAAAGATGGAACAAAGAAGGATTCTAGAAAATCATGGTATTTAGCCCGAGGACACAATAATTTCTAACTTTTTAGAAAATTTTTAATTTTGTATTAAATACTCAGAAGAATTAATCTAAAATTTAAATACAGCAACAAGTATCAGACTCTGAAATGTGCGATTACTGGAAAAAATGAAGTATCTGGAGCTCCACAACTTTCCATCATTTTGTAGCACGAGTCCAACATGTTCCAGGATTAATGTCAGCTTTCCTTATGCTTCTGAGTCCCAAAGGCAGACTCTTTTGTTATGATGTGTTCACTGGAACATCGCTCATGTATGTGGTAGAAATTGCATCTGCCTCTTCAGCTTTGTTTTACTGTTGACGATCACCATCTGAACCACGATAATGAGAAACCAGACCATTACGGAGTGGCGGCTCATGGTTCTGCACCCCTGTGTGAGTCGTCAGCTATCAATAGTGGATCAATGCTGTCCTCCCAAGGTCCTTGAGATTAATTAAACATAACCTCCCACGCCATGCACACTGAAGAGCGCTTGCTCCCTCTTCCTCAGTTTCTCCTCTTTCCCTCCTCCCATCTGTCCTTTCCTTTGCTATAAAATGGTAGACATGAAAATCACTTGTAGGCCATGACAGTGCTCCCTAAAGGGTGCAGCAGGATCTGCTTTCTCCAGGTGTTCACTGCTCCAGCCTCCCCCTCCTCAGCCAATAGGCTTCCTGGCTCCCCACTTCTGCTACTCCCCTCTCTTTCTTTGGTCATCACTGGACCGCAGGTTTTGCAGTGAATGTGTTCAGATTCTAATGCCCTCCACACACCTGCATCCCTGTGCACAGGGCATGAGCAAAAGAGGGCCCAGTCCGGGAAGCCCCCACACTGCCTTCTCAGCCAGAGGGATGGGAACTCTAGAGGTTCAGAAACGCCATCGCTGGAGCCCACTGGAGTGTGTTCAGGAAAAAGCCATTACCTGAGAAATGTCAGAGATGGGCG
>RJWT010012852.1:0-22138 GCA_004365215.1 Cuniculus paca
TTGAAGTCCTGGAGCTCAGTGTAGTATCCCATGCAAGTCCATATCAAGAGGCCAGAGAGTTTGTGCTGCAGTCTGCACTGGAAGTCATGAGATGACATTCAAGGTGAAGGTGAAGACAGCAGCTTCTCCAAAGAAACAGAAGCATGCCTTCTTTTTTCACTTACTTTTTATACCATTCTATCAAAAATCCTCCCAAAAGTGAGAGTCTTCCACAACCAGAACTATGCTGAGCCAATTGAGTTGGGTGTTTCTTATTCAGGTTAACACAATCAGTTAACTATTAAAATCCACCACTTGTCAACTTGACTACCAGACATATTTCTTTGAAATATAGTCTCCAAATACAAAGACACATTTATAATTACACATAACATGTTATAACTATCCTGCATACACATGGAAATGCACTAATTCCTTCCCCAAAATAGAAGACAGGTTTTCACTGGGTGATGTTAATTCTTAATATTTTCTAACTTGAATACTGTAACAGTAACAGGTAACAGATTTCATGATACTGAAGAACCAATATTAAATCATTGGTAGCAGCTTACATTGGAAGCATATTAGGAAGGAACTGTAACAATTACAGTTCTTGTTTCTGTAGCTGATCATGGGGTATTTATAACTCCCTTCTTCTACTATTCATTCTGTATTCCTTTGTCCTTCAACAAGCACCTCAGCAGGTCCTGGTTCTTTCCCAGGTAGAGTGACCCATGCCTTAATTCCTGAAGGCTCTGGACCATTTGTCAGTCTGCCTGACTTAGGGTGTTGTAGTTTCCTTTTGATTTTAATAACAGGGCATGGTAATACTAGGAGGCACCCTAAGGGAACTCCTGCACTCCAAGTATATTCTTCCTTTCCTCCTTTGTGGAATAGTAGTTTGATTTCACTTGGTAGTCTGGATTGATCACCCTGACAACACTGTGACTCTCTTTTTAGATTGTTTCCTCAGAGGCATAATGAGACCAAAATGAACAGGGGATAGTCTTAGCTTCCAACTGAATTGTATCATTGTTGTGGTACCTGATATAAGCCTTCCCCTTCACCAGAGCTAAGCCTTCTAAGCCAGCAGAACATAAGGTCTCAAGAACAGGAAGCAAAAATTTTGCTAGTGGATCACTGGGAGTAATAATGAGTGGTACACTCCCATTTCCACCATTTGATTCCTAGACTCATGAATCCTGGCTATGGGGGAAACAGTACCATATGTTGGATGCTGAGTCAAAGCATATACAACCTTTTGAAGAACCTTACCCCAGCCCAGCAAGCCACTGCTACCTAGCTGGCACTGTAACTGTGTCTTGAAAAGATCATTACATCTTTATTTTTTTTAATTTTATTTTGAAAAGAATAAAACCAAATGAAACAAAACAGAATAGAGTCAATCAAAGCAAAACAAAGAACATGGCACATGACTTCAAAACCAGATAAAAGGAAATCAATTATACTACCTCTTCTTATCTTGACAATAATGGCCCATACCATCAGGCATAAACAAATTCAAACAAAAAAGAACAGAATAAAACCAATAAAAGAACAATACAATGAAAGCAATACAGGACTTCAGAACAATATAATAGTAAAACAACATTGGCTACCATAATGCCTCTTGTCTCTTCAAAGTAGTTTTCTGTGCCTTCAGACATATATACAATCAAACAAAAAAAATACAGTAAAATCAATCAAAACAAACCAATTAAAGTAATACAGTGCTTGAAAACAAGATAATAGAGAATTCACAATGGCTACCGTAATATATTTTATCTTTCAAATAGCTGTCCATACCATCAAATATAATAAAATTAAACAAAATAAAAAAAACAGAACAATGAAAACAATATTGGTTTCAACTCATGATAATAGATTAACAATGGCCACAGCCTTCCCTTTTTAGACAAATCCTCCCCTTTCACTTTCACAATATGCATTGTGCATTTTGTGTCCCACTAACTCCTTTAGTTTGTTATACTAGGGAGACAACACGAAATTCACCTGTGTGACTCTGAACCATTTCATGCATGAGCATGATCTCAAGTTGCCTGCAACCACCTACAAGAGCTTTGAGGTTATCTTCCTTATAGCTGAATAGGTTTCCAACACATAAAATGTCATATCTTTCTTATTGATTCTGCAGCTGATGGAAAAGCTACCCCTACTTTTTTTCTGGCTCCCTGTCACATAGAGCATATTTCTCCCTCTTTTGACTTTCAACCTATGAATTTTCTTTCTAGTTAAATGAGTATCTTCTATAAAGCATACTGATGGATCCTGTCTCTTGATTCACTCTGCCTGTTTCTCTCTATTAGTGCATCAAGGCCATCTACATTAATAGTTATGGCTAACATGCACTGTGTTGTCTCTGTCATGCTATTTTCCTGCCATGGGCTACATATTTTTCCTCTCCATTCAGTCTACTGCCCTCACTTGATGGTCCCCCTCTGCCATTGTTACTGAGACCATGGTCCTTTTTATCTCTCTCTAGGATCTCCTTTAGTATTCTTTGTAGGGTTGGTTTGGTGGTCATGAATTCCTTAAGTTGTTCTTTGTCATGGAAGTATCTTGTTTCTCCATTAATTTAGAAAGAAAGTTTTGCAGGTACATCGGCCTGGGTTGGAAGTTGTTTTCTTTCAGGACTTGCAATACTTCACTCTAGCATCTTCTTGACTTGATGGTTTTTCCTTTATAGGTGATTTGTTTCTTTTCTCTAACAGCTTTTAATATTGTTTTGTTGTGTAGAATTTCTGGGATTTTGATTATTATGTCTGGATGTAGATTTATTTTTGTTATGGTTAGCTGGAGTTCTACATGCCTCACTTATCTGAATTTCACTTCCTTTTCCCATGCTTGGGAAGTTTTCTGATATTATTTCTGTAAATATACTTCTAATGTCTTTATGTTGGTCCCTGTTTTTTCACTCACACCTTTTATTCTTAAGTTATGTTTCTTTGCATTGTCTTGCAGCCATTGAATTTTTACTCCTGGTTCCTTGTTATTTTTAAGAGATCTTTCCTTTTGCATTCACAAGCTGCAAACCTGTCTTCAAGGTTTCAAAGTCTATCTTTGGTTTCTTTCAAATGGTTTTGTCAGCTGTCAATGGAGTTTTTAATTTCCTGGGTATCTCTTTGAATCTGTTTCACATATTCTGAATCTTTTTTATATTGTTCATTCAAGGTTTCTCTCAATTTCCTATGCTCCTCTGCTTTTTTATCTATGTCTTATTCAGAGATACTTACCAATTCTTTTATCATGTTTTTCATTTCTTCTTTTATCTGAGATATTATTTTTGTTCTAATTTCTTTTGTATTCTCATAAAGTTGTTTCTTTACTTCAGTTGCCATCATTTCAGACATTTCAGGTGTGCAACTCCTGATCTCTTCTGTGTTTACATCTCCTGGACTTGCTCTGCTTGGGGTGGGAACTGCAGATTGCCTTTTGCTTCTTTGTGATGACATATTCCTGAGTTCTTACAGACACATGGGTAGTGGGGTCCCAAGCACTTCTTGCATTGGCTACAATTTCTCAGAAGTGAGATTGTTTGGTTCTTCTTGCCAGTACTGGCTATGGGTATCTGATGGTGGCCCTTAGGTGCACTGGTGCAGGTCTTCCTGTTGCTTTTCCCAACCTACACTGACTCCTCAATGACTGGTGGAGTGTGTGCACGGATAGGGCCACCCACCACCTCTAGACCAAGTTGGTTACTGCCCCCACAGCTGTTGAAGTGCATGCAGGGGTGGGGCTGGTTGATGCCTGTGGATCTAAGCTGGCTACTGGCAGGAACTTCTGCCTCTGGACCAAGCTGGTTATCAGACCACAACTGCCGTTGGAATGTGTGTGGGGGTGGGGCTCAGTCCAAGCAATTTCCAGAGTCTGCACTCACCTAAGAGCTGCTGGAGGAAGCCAGCAGTCATTCTGGTTCTGGCCTTATCCAGTCCAACTCCAAAATGGCTCCCAGCCAATTGCTTTCTCCTGTGAGATGACTGAGTCCTCTGTACTCACCACCAGCCAGTGCAGTCCTCTGCATCCACTGCTTCCCTCCACTGCCAGTCCCCTCCACCACTGTGTCTCTTTGCAGTGGCCTCTGTGGTTGCCAGCTGCCACCATCACCATGACCTTGTGTCCCCAGGTTCCAACATTTCCTCTCACGCAGTGAGTCTGGCTCTGGGCTAAGGTGCTGCATGCTACCACCTTCTTCATGTAAGTTTTTCTTTTTACTCTCTCTGTGGGCTTCAATTCACACTTTTTAGATTCTTCCTGTCTCCAGGGAACCCATTTCCTTCCTTCTTCTCTTGCCCATGATGCTATATTCCATCATCTGGATGGTGACTCTCAGAGAGGCTGTTTACTGCTTACTGTTCTGCCATCTTCCCAGAAGTCCATTCCATCTTTCTATCAATCCAGTGATTTCTGGATGATGAGGAGCATGGTAATACCAGTGAATTCCATAAGTATGAGCCCATTGCCTCACTTCTTTGTCCATAAAATGTGTTTCTTGGTCAGAGGTAATGCTATGTGGAATTCCATGATGGTGGATAAGGCATTGGGCTTATCCACCCACAGAGTCCACAGATGGTAGTTTTGGCAGAAGTATTACATTCAAGGATGGCAAATACGTATCCAGAATATGTGTCTGTGTCAGCAAGGACAGAATGCAGTCCTTCCATGATGAAGGGAACCAGTGTGATCAACCTGTCAGTAGGTCACAGACTGATTACTCTGGGAAATGGTGCCAAGTCAGGGACTCAGTGTTGGTCTCTGTTGCTGACATATTTGGTATTAGTAGTCATTATAGCCAAAATGGCCTCTCTGAATGGCAGTCCATATTGCCAAGCCCATGTGTAACTTCCATTACTACCACAATGTCCACACTGTACATGAGCCCACTGGGCAAAGAAAGGGGTTGCTGAAGAAAGAGACTGACCACTGTCTACAGTGGGTCATCTTATTCACTTGATTATTAAAGTTCTTTTCTGCTGAGGTCCCTTTATAGAGAGCATTTACATGGATTACAAATATTTTTGTATCCTTTGCCCATGTAGAATGGTTTATCCACATACCTCTTCCTCAGATATCTTTGTCACCAACTTTCCATTTATGTTCCTTGTAAGTTTCTGACCATTCTGCCAGATCATTGACTACAGTCTATTAATCAGTATACAGTCATACATCTGGTCATTTCTCTTTCCAAACAAAAAATACACTTCCTGAAGTTCTATCCACTATGAAGATTTCCCTTCATCATTGTCCTTCAATGATGTCCTAGAAAGAGGTTTTAATTCTGTATCTGGTCACTTGTGGGTGGTGTATACATAATAAGCAGAACCATCTGTAAACCAAGGCCTCACCTTCTCTTTTTCTGACAACTGATCACATAATATACCCCATCAGGTCATAGGTGCATTCTGGGAAACAAAAGGCAACATAGCCAAAGCAGAAACAGTGGACATCTGGGAAATTTCATGTAATTTACTTGTATCTTCTAGACCTGCTCTGGATCAATCACATATATACCATTTTTCTTAAATTATAGACTGTTACTGTAAAAATCCAACCTTGTAACTTGGTGAGTCAAATAATACCCAGCTCATGATGAGCAACTCAAATTTCATGGTAACCTGGTGTTCCATGGTCAAGTGTTCATTCTGCACTAAGGTCCAGTAGCAGACCAAGAGCTACAAAGGGATAGTGGTTGTTTTCAGATGGTCATAGAATCTTTTTCAAAAATCCTAAAGGTCTCCACTGCAATCACCTATGGGGGCCAGCGAGAGACTCTAAATAGCATTTCTACCTGCCACTGATATGTCAAGTATCAGTATCATTGGACCTTCTAGATCATATGACCCAACTGACAAAGCAGCCTGCACACCAGCCAGGACTTGCAGAAACTTTCCTTGTTCTGGGTCCCACTCAAAACTAGCACCTTTCCAAGTCACTTGGCAAATGGGCTGGAGTGAAACACCTAAGTGAGGGATGTGTTTCCTCCAAAATCCAAATAGGCTTACTACACATTATACCTTTTCTGGTAGAGGAGCCAGATGTGGCAAACTTATCTTTTACCTCAGAAGGTATATCTTTACATGTCCCCTACCACTGGACTAGAAATTATACTGAGGTAAAAGGACCTTGAATTTTATTTGGATTTTTTCCTATCCTCTGTCTTTCAAATGTTGTACTGACAAATCTAGAGTCATTGCTACCTCCTGTTCACCTGAATCAATCACCATAATATCACTGTAATGGACCTCTGTGATACCTTGTGGGAGATAAAGGCAATTAAGCTCCCTGAAAATTAGATTGTGACATAGAGCTAGAGTTAATGTTACCCTGAGGTAGGACACTGAAGGTGTATTCCTGGCCTTGCTAGCTAAAGACAAATTGTTTAAGATGGATCTTATGGGTAGGTATAGAAGAATGCATTTACCAAATCAATAACTGCATGCAAAGAATCAGGAGATGTGTTAAACTACTCAAACAAGAAAATCATATCTGGTATACCAGCTGCAATTGGAGCTATTATTTTATTCAGTTTACAGCAATCTGCCATCATTTATCAAGACTCATCCATCTCTGCACAGGTCAAAGGAGAGAATTAAATGGAGATGTGAAGAGGACAACCACCATTACATCTTTCAAGTTCTTGATAATGGCACTAATCTCTGCAGTCCTTCCAGGACTGTTTTAACAGTCAAAGCCAACTCTAATGGCTTCCAAACTTTTATAAACATAGAAGCCCTGACACTACAGCTTAAGGAACAAATTTGAGGGCTCTTCCAAGAACTAAATATATCTACCCAAGTTATTCATTCAGGAACAGAGGAAGTTATTACAGGACAGATTCAAGGACCTACTGCACCCACTTTGACTTGAGCTTTTGCTAAAACTCTATTGTTACTTGATCTTCACAGATCTTGATCTACTCTTACTGGAGGGATACAATGGTATTTTGGATCCTTTGGAATCAGTGTTAGTTCAGAACCAATGTGTAATATTCCCACAAATATCTGGTCATTTCTCTTCCCACAAAGTTCAGTACTTGGTGAAGAAGCCTTACATCCGTTTGGAGAAAGAGGAGAAAGACTGACCATATACATCTTTGATGTACCAGTGTCCTCCCCAAAGGGACCCAGCCACCCCTTCATTCAAGTGGTACTAGATCTGTAAACTGGCTCAAATCAGGGAACAGCTTGAAGGACCATGAGTCTATGTTAGTAGAATTTGAAGTAGGTTTCTGTTCATTTGGCCTTAATTTTTTTATCAGTCTAGTAAAACTTTTGTGGGCTTTCAATCTATTTCACTTTTTGGAACACCATGGTTAATCAGCCAATGGCTGACTTCCAGGAAGATTGTGGAACAATAAGTAGTAAACAAACTCTCTGAGAGAAACAGTTCACATGCTGGAATACAGCATCATGGGGAGGACAAGAAGGAAGGAAGTGGGTCCCCTGGACCCACAAAGAATCTAAAATGTGAATTGAAGCCCACAGAGAGAGTGAAAAGAAAAATTTAAACAAAGAAGAAGGTGGTAGCTGGCAGTGCTTAGTCTGGAGCCATACTCATCCTACAAGAGGAGCTTTTGAAGCCTGGGGAAGCACAACTGTGCTGGTGGGTGGTGACCCCAGAGGTCTCTGCAGAGAGGCACAGTGGTAGAATACAGTGGCAGATGTGGAGGTCTGAGCTGGCTGGCAGTGAGTGCGGAGGACTCAGTCCTCCCACAAGAGAGAGTGATAGGCTGGGAGTCAATTTGGAAATGGGCAGGATAAGCCCAGGGCCAGGACTGCTGCTGGCTTCTTCAGGCAGCTCCAGGTTGAGTGTGAACCTGCAGAAGTTGCTTTGATTGAGTCCCGCTCCCATGCACATTTCAGAGAAAATCATGCATAGGCTCCCAGCCAGTTAGGTCTGCAGGCCCTGACCAGCTCTTCCCCTGTGCAAACTACAAGAGCCCTTGTGGGCCGGTACCCAGCACAGGTTAGAAGCACAGGCACCCACCATCAGATACCAATAGCCATCACTGGCTAGAAAAACCAAACATATCTGTATTTTACTTAAATTTGAATTTAATACATTTTAAAATCTTGAAAATTTACTTTTTATTAGCCATAAGTCTAGTGATAAAATTAACTCCTGTTTTATAACCCTGAGTATAAAATTAGAAGGCCACAAAGCTTCCCAATGCTACTTTCCAGTTTAACTGAGAGCTACCTGTGAACAGAAATCTGATTTTTTTCATTCACACCATTTGATGGATGGTAGACCATAAAGTACACTTTTTTTTTATCTTATCAATATCTGGTTCATATTTTTGCTCAGACCTTAAATCTCTATGCTGTTCAATAATTTCACTCTTTTACTCACTCTTTTTGAAAACGAGGCCTCTGACATACAGTGATACCTTAGTTCATGGACATTTCTGTTTGCAAACAGAAGCACTTGGCAAAATTTTGCTTCCATTCTGAAACCACATCAGGTGATGAACATGACCTCCATCTCCCCCATGGGAACAAGAACTCAGTCATCTCCCAAAGAATAGTGGAATGAATTAAGTTCAAGAATAGAGATACTCTCCCACTGTAATATGCAAAAATGTAGTAAACTACACATTCTCTAAATGTTACACCTGTGTGAATCCTTGGGAATTGCTATGGTTTATGTCTGAATGTGCCCCCCAAAGCTTCATGCAGCCATGACAGGGAGGGAATTTTGGAGACAGCTGAATCTAGAGTTTGTGATTGGTTCATTATCTAGTGATGGGATTGGGGATATGAGTGCCACACCCACTCTAGGCTGGGTACTTGGCATACAATACAAGGGAGAAAAAGAGGCTTGCTTCCCCTCCACTTTGGCTCTCGTTACTTTTGGTATCTTCCACCACCATGAGCTGTTGCCCCTTAGCCATGTCTGCCTCAAAGCTGATTGTGGACTGAAACATCCACAAATTTTGAGTAGAATAAACCTTTTCTTCCTTAATTTTGGGTGTCAGGTATTTTGTGTCAGCAATGAGTAATGAAGATGGGTATAATAAAAAATGTGACTACATAACTTAGATAATTTACTTATATAAAAAATAAAATCAATTTCTGATAAACTAACAATCCATGCTTTCAACCTCACATAAAAAGCTTCTTGATTTTAAGAGCTCTTTCAAATAAGACTCATGATTGCTTCTCCATCTCTGAAAGATTATCTCTCAGTTTTTGTGCATGGTAAAACAGAAGTCTTTTTTTCTGACTGGCTCAGTACTTTCTGAAGTAGCTGAATTGTGGATCACATTTTTGTTACCATCTAGCTGGTGGGTTCTTCTCTTAATTCAGAAAGAATTACAAAGTAAAGAGTCAAAGGCGGACTTAGCAAAAGTATTCAATGTAGAGGAATGCATAAAGTAGCATTTATTGTAAAGTGGAAGCAAACAGCTCCCAACCTGGGAGGGTGAAAATCAACCTGGGAGGGGACCTGTAAATGATTGCCAAAGGGACTGCATTGTCTAGGTGCTTTTATAAACAAAAATGACTGCATCTCTGTAAAGTTGAGATCAACCTATGGGGTTACAATCCAGAAAGTTTGACACAAAAGTGGGCCTATAGGAGCTCAGAGTATGTAGCAGGCTTGCTTTTGCAAATATCATTAATTGGAACTTTAAACAGCTAATTGAATGACAGCTTTGTTTACTGTGCCTCCAGTTGTCTTGACCTTGGTCATTGACACATCTTGCACCAAAAATGAATAGAAACTACATCGCTGATAAAGATACTGATTGTACTATTTGAATGGTGGCAAAGCTGCCAGGTAGAGTTTATTGTAAAAGCTATACAGTATCTCACTTATTGAGCCACCTATGAGACCAGCAGAAGAAAAATGAAAGCCATAATTTTTGGATACTTTAATTATCCAAAGATTTGAAATTTCCACATTTTTTTTTGTTCTGGATATTAAACCCAGGGTCTTCCTACAGAGCTACATATCCATCCCCTTCTTATTTTTTATTTAGTGACAAGATATCACTAATTGTGAAGATGCCTGTGATGGGCTAGAATTTGCAGTTCTCCTGGCTCAGCACCTCAGCATGCTAGGATTATAGGTTTATGTCTCCATGCCTGCTTATTCCTGGAATTATATAAATTTAAAGTTCAAAAATGAAACTATGGAGCAGAAAAAGGGAGACCCTGCTCACCAGCAACCAGCTCAGAGGGAAGGCAGAGGCAGGACCTGCTCCACATGCATTCCAGCAGACAAAGGGAGACACTGCCCACAGGTAACCAGCTCAGTGGGGATGCAGAGGCAGGCCCTACTCCACATGTGTTGCAGCAGCCCTCCTGGAATGCTTCTGTCCCAGGTAACCAGCAAGGACTGGGAAAAACAGAAGTGAGCCCTGCACCAGAGCACCCACTGGCCACCATTGGATACCCATAGCCAGCACTGGCCAGAAAAACCAAACACTCATGCTATGAGAAATTATAGCCAATGTGGGAAGTGCCCGGAAACACACCACCCACTTGTTTGGAAGAACCAAGGAAAATGCCACGACAAACAAGCAAAAGGCAGTCTGTGTACTCCAACCCAAGCAGAGCAAGTCCAGGAGATGGAAACATGGAAGAGATTGGGAGTTGCACACCTAAAGTTTCTGCAGTGATGGCAACTGAAGTAAAGAGACAACTCCATGAGGCTATAAAAGAAATTAGAACAGAAATACTATCTCAGGTATAAGAACAAATAAAAAGCATTATAATAGAATTGCTAAGTTTCTCTAAAGAAGACATAGATAAAAAATAGAGGAGCACAGAAAAATGAGGGAAACTATGAATGAACAATATAAGAGATATTTCAAATGTGTGCAACAGATTCAAAGAGATATTCAGGAAATTAAAAATTCCATTGAAAGCTGGAAAAATCACTTGAAAGAAACTGAAGATAGACTTTCAGACCTTGAAGACAGGCATGCAGCCTGTGATCAAGAAAGGAAAGACCTCTTAAAAATAATGAGGAACCAGGAAATGACAATCAAACAACTGCAAGATGATGCAAAGTGAAATAATTTAAGAGTGATAGGTATCAATGAAGAAGCAGGGGTCAACACAAAAGACATTAAAATTCTATTTACAGAAGTACTAGCAGAAAATTTCCCAAACATGGGAAAAAGATGTGCTATTCAGATAAGTGAGGCATATAGAACTCCAGCTAGCCATAACCAAAGTAAATCTACACCCAGACATACAATAATCAAGATTCCAGAAATTCGGTACAAGAACAGAATATTAAAAGCTGTTAGAGAAAAGAAATAGATCACCTATAAAGGAAAACCCATCAGAATCATGACAGACTTCTCAACACAAGCCATCAAGTCAAGAAGAGCTTGGAGTGAAATATTTCAAGTCCTGAAAGAAAACAACTTCCAACCCAGATTGATGTACCCTGCAAAGCTAGCTTTCAAAATTAATGGAGAAACAAGATACTTCCATGACAAAGAACAATTGAAGGAATTCATAACTGCCAAACCAACCCTACAAAAAGTGCTGAATGACATTTTAGAAAGAGATATAAAGGACCATGGTCCCAAGAACAGTGGCAGACGAGGATCACCAAGTAGGACAGAAAATAGAATGGAGGGGGAAAGTACACAGCCAATGGCAGAAAAATTGCATGGCAAAGATGATCCAATGAATGCTGGCCATAACCATTAATGTAGATGGCTTCAATTCACCAATAAAAAGAAACACAGGCAGAGTGTATCAGGAGACAAGATCCATCAATAGCCTGTATCCAACAAACACATTTAACTCAAAAGGGAATTTATAGATTAAAAGTCAAAGGAGAGAAAACAAAGCTCTGTGTGACAGGGAGCCAGAAAAAAACAGTAGGGGTAGCTTGCCTATCAGTTGTAGAATGGAAAGGAAAGATACATATTTCTATACAATGGAAAGCTACTCAGCTATAAAGAAAGATATCCTTGAGACTCCTGTACATAAAAGGATACAACTTGAGAGCATGCTTATGGATGAAAGTGTTCAGAGTCACATGAGTAAACATATTGTCTCCCTAGTATAAGAAACTAGGGAAATTAGTGGGATCCAAAATACAAAATAGAGGTTGTGAAGGTGAAAGGGGAGGAGATGTCTACAGGGGGAAGGCAATGGCCATTGTTAATCTATAATTCTGTTTTGAAGTCCTGTATTGTTCTCATGGTTCTGTTTAGCTTGGTTTTATTGTTTATTTATGATTGATTTTATTATATTTGATGGCATGGACAGCTGTTGCAAAAATAACAAAATGGATTATAGCAGCCATTATTGATTTCCTATCATCTTCTTCCAAAGCCTTTATTGCTTTACTTGTTTTGTTTTGATTGATTTTATTCTATTTTGCTTTGTTTGATTTTGCTATGTGTGATGATATAAGCATCTACTTTGAAGATAAGATACATCATGGTCGCCTCTGTTGTATTCCTACAGTCTTGTTTGAAGTCCTGTATTGCTGTCATTGTTTTCTTTGATTGGTTTTATTCTATTCTGTTTTATTTGATTGTAGTATACCTGTGGGTATAGGCGGTTATTTGAAGATAACAAGAGACATTATGGTAGCCATTATTGATTTCCTTTCTTCTTGTTTTGAAGTCTTGTATTATGTTTATTGTTTTATTTTGATTCACTATTCAATTTTATTTTATTTTGTCTGATGATATAAACAGCTACTTTGAAGATAACAAGATGCATTATGGTAGCTACTGTGGTATTCCAACTGCCTTGCTTTGAAGTCCTGTATTGCTTTCATTGTTTTGTTTTGATTGATTTTGTTCTGCTCTGTTGTGTTTGATTTTATTATGCCTGATCATATGGGAAGTTATTTTGAAGACAGCAAGGGGCAACATGGTAACCATTGTTGGTTTTTTTTATTTTGATTTGAAGTCTTGTATCACATTCTTTGTTTTGATTGAATATTCTGTTTTATTTTGTATTTGTTTCATTCTCTTCAAAATAAAAAAATAAATAAATATAAATAAATAAAAACTATGAACAATGGTAGCTTCAGCACATGAATAATTAATTAACAGTTACAAAAGTTGTTTTTCCTCATAAACAACTGGAACACTAGACAAACTATATAAAACAATGTTTTCAGACATTGTGCAACAGGCAAATGGGACTATGGTAGCAGATAAAAAAACTAAGTGCTTTGGGGCAGTTTCAGCCTTCAGGAACAAAGTGCTGTTGGTTTTTATGAAGTAAGAAACTGGAATGTAGAGCTCAGAGTGACCAAAGCAACTTGAATCCATGTGGAGAAAACCTGAAGGATGAGAGGTACACAAAATGTCACCAGCAGGGACAATACATCTTGGGCTAAGTACTGTTCTGCATCTAATAAAATTAGCAGTTTGACTTCTGAGACTTGGGGAAAAAACTTCCAGAAAGAAATGATGAACAATTTATGAAGCTTATGCAGGTATATAAAGACTCTGTAATGATAGCCCAAGCAGAAGGAACTAAACACAGGGAGCTTGGTAGAATTCATAAGTAGGCTATGTTTTAATAGGGGAAATAACTCAGATCCACAATAAAAGCTATCATTGATCCAGATGTTTTCAAACCTTAAAAATCCATCTTTAAAGGGTCAAAATAAATTACTATATAGTGAAATTGAAAACACTTTAAAAGTCTATAACAAAAAACATCACTCAAAAGGATAAACTCAGGCTAAGCATGGTGGTACTTGCCTATAATCTCAATACTCTGAAACACGGAGGAGGATCAAAATTTTAAGCCCAACCTGTGCATGATAGTAAGACCCTGTCTCAAAATGAAAAATAAATAAATAAAATAAAATTTAAAAACTTCTAAGGATATAGCTCAGTAAAAAGGCCTTGGTTCAATCACCAGTAAATAAATAAGTAAATAAATAAATAAATAAATAAGATTTTGGCATATAAATAAAAATTACTAGGCATAAAAAGAAGTAAGATAGTATATTCAGGAACTGGAAAAATATCTCAGTAGATGCAGACTCAGAAACTAAATAGGGATATAATTTTAATAGAAATGTTTCTTTTGCTGACAAAGTTGAAAGTAAATATTTCATATCTATGCAGATCAGAAGGCAAAATCAAGGATATTATGTGAGTACTTAAGTAATAAGCAAGAAAACAAATTTTCATAGAGATTTTATTGACAAAATTCAAAACATAATAATCATAATTGAGTATAATGTTTTTGTAAAACATGGTCATCAGTGAGGAGAATGGAATTCTTTTGTCAGGGGAGAACTTTTGCTTAACTGGATTTTGTAGTTTCCATTACCACAATCAATTTCAAATCCTCACTTAATAAAATTTGGGTATATCATACTTAAAACTATGTTTTCATAGAGATAGACACTACCAAAAACTGAGTATCATCCTACAATTATATAATTCTAACTGGTCACATTCATCACTTAAAATGTATTTATGAAATTTTATTGGATTATCTTGATAGTTCACTTTTAATATTTTATTCAATAGCAAACTAATCACAGATGAGAATTTGGTAGAAGTTCCTCCATTCCACCACCAAATGAATTTTGAAATACTGAAATTTCTTTCATTTTGAGTATGGGGTAGCAAACTTAGGGATTTCACGTTAAGCAACATCCCCAAATCTTTTATCTTTTATTTTGAAACAAATTCTCTTTCAGTCACTGAGCTGCCAAGAAAGGGCTGGGAGCTATGATCCACCCACCTCATCTTCTTAAATTTCTGAATTTACAGAAATGCACAACCTCACCTGACTTCTTTTGTACTTTCCAAAAGTCTGAAAAATGTTTCTGTAACTGTAATTTTAGCTCAGATTATATATAACCACTGCTGATCTATATGAAAATCAAGATCTCACTTCTAGTTTTGCCTTTTGACAGTATAAGAAATAGACAAAGTAGTCACTTATGATTCAACATTAATCGTCATCAAAATGACTTCACTATAAGATTTTCAGGTAGGCATCATTTTGCTTTATTTTATGGAGTTTATTAAGTACATAATCAGTTGTGCAGCAAAAACTAATTTCTAAAGAAACCGGTGTTTAATAGAGTTTGAAGGCAGTTCTCATTTGGAAATATTTCAACCTAAAACTTGACCTTCAGAAATTACAATAAAGTTTTCCTACTGGTATGTCACCTAAACAAGACATGGAAGGATATGACAAGATATTCTGCTTCTATTTCTGTCAAAAACTCATGGAACTGATGATCATCAGGTTCTCGAAAATTAAGACGTTCGCTGCCAATATTACCAGTCAGTAACACATTATCTATGCAAATATTCACACAAACATCTGTTGATTAACACAACAATAAATAATTATGTCATTTCTTGCCATTTCACAAGCTGCTTAGTTTGTCCAATTTTCCTCTCGACAGATAACTTACATATTTTCAGTTGTAACACTTCTTAGCAGGTTCTACTTCAGGCCGTACTGAAATAGTCTTCCTAACTTCTTTGAAAATAGTCTCATCTATAATTGTTCAAAGCATCTTTCCAGAAGTTAATTACTTGGTCAGTGTGAACTTGCCATTGAACCTTCACATTAATAACTGAATAGTATCAGTAACACCGTTACTCTTTAAAAGTGAACAATGCCACTCAAAATAATTTGCTATATTTTAAAATTGTTGATGTCTATCAAATTACAACTGCATTACTGTGATACCTGATGCATGAACACAGCAAAGCCACAAGAGCACCAGTTAGTTCTCTGTTGCAACTACTCAACCTGCTGTTGTGTGAAAGCAGCCCGAGGAGATACATGAATGAATGAAATAGCTGCATAACAATAAACATTATTTATGGGTTCAGAAATTATAATTTCATAAGCTTTTCATATGTCACAAATTGCTATTCTTTTGTTTTTTTAGCCATTTAGAAATGCAAAATTGATTTTAACATATATGTCACGAAAAATAGACAGCTGGATTTTCCCCAACCCTTATCTAGGCATTCAGCACAGGATATTAGAATAAGCTATAAAAGAAAAATAAGAAAGGAAAAGAGAAGGGTAAGACTAGATATTAACAAAATACAAAAATAGAAATAAAATGCCAATAGACAGTATCCAAAAAGTAAGTTGTATTTTGAAACACTATCAAAGACAATAAACCACTAGCATAATTACTCCATAAAGTAGAAGCACACATATAAACAATGTGAAGAATGAGAAAGGAATGCAACTGAAAATCTAAAATAGAACATGCTAAAAATTGTGAGAACATAATCAATAAATTCATGCCAGTGAATTTTAAACTTTAGTGAACCAATATTTTTGAAAGACAACTTTCCATATTTATCACAAAAATGTGATAAATCTTTTAAAAATCTTTAAATTAATTAAATTGAGAAAAATTTACTTGCATAAAAGCCCAAGACTCAGATCATTTTATAGGACATCACTTATTAAAAAACCTTAAATAGTAAAAACTTTATCCAACAAAATGTCATTCAAATAAATGAAAATGTAGGGGAGAAATCCAATTCTCTAAAAAAAAATGAGAAACTTAATAACAAATTCAAAGTTAAAAATCTATTTATAAAAGTAGTTTATCACTCAACTTATAAAACACAAATATTTTAAATTGGAAAGAAAATAGTAAAGAATCAACTAAGTGAGAGAGTGGCTTAATATTTTCAAATAAATTAATGGGGAAGATGAATTAAGTGAGAAAATGGCCATTGTTATTTAGACGTTATGAAAACTCAGATATCAATAATTTACCCAATATTGTGCCAACATTAAGACAGGAACAAAATTCAATTTTGCTTAATTATGGAAACAAATTTACCTCAATTCCTATATTGCATTTTTTTTTCATTTTTATAAAATTATTTGCCTTTTATTGTTTGTAAATGTCAGTTGTAACTTTAAAGTTACAGAAAAAATTTTATGCAGGCAATGATCTCAAAAAAAGAAAGCCAGAGATTGATTTTTTTTTTTTAGTACTTCATACAATTCATGACCTTGCACTTACCAGGCAAGCACTTGAAACGCTGGCCTAAAGCCCCAGCCCCAGCCAGAGATTGACTTTTGAAATATAGAATGGAACATATAGAACAAAAAAGAAGTAATTTACCTTGAGATGTTAAACATTTGTTTATAACTGTATATCATTTAATTTGTCACTTATGTATATTCATATTTTAAATGAATATAAATTGCTATCTTTTTTCTTGTTGTCAATGTATTATGTATTAACAATAGCATTTCCCATCAGGTAATTAGAATACAAGTCATTTTAGAATTATAGGTGGCTGACATATGTAATTAAAGAAAGAATTGTCAACATAATCTACAGAAACATGTTTTATAAAGAATAGCTTGAATGAATATAACTGCTGTTCTAAAACATTTTCCCTTATTTAGAGATGTTCAGCACTATATTTTTTTTTCCTTTTTTGTAATATTCCTTAGTCATTTTGGATTTATAACTTACTTTGAGATTGAGTTTTTTTACATGGAAAAATAAATACCCTTATGCACATTAAAAAAAATTACATAGAAAATTCAGGAAGTATAGAGATGGCAGAAGTAAAAGAGGATCATGAACCCTGGATCTACATTCACAACAAACTTTCAAAAAGATTTTGTTTTGATAACTTTTCTTGAAATTTGCTTTATACTTTCTCAAATAGTGAGTTTTAAAACATATTTGTTCTTGTTAAAAATTATTTGTCTTCTCCATATATTTATTTTGTTTTTAATTTAAAAATATTGAACAGATTCCTCTTAGGGAAATTCTATCTCCAGTGAAATAATGTTTCAACTTCTCTATCTTGTTTCTCATCAATTACAAAAATGTCATGAAATTTTGTAATGGTAAAATTTCAATCTAAGAAACTCAATTGAGACTCCAGAATCTATGGATTTGATTACTTTCCAAATGAATTTTGCAAAAGAAGTTTTGGAAATATTTTTACTGAATGCTGAAGACATGACTTTATTTGACACTACTTTATATGAAATTATTAAAGGAAAAGATGGCTGTGCGTTTGTTTATTAGATTTCCATAAATTTTACTTTTTCACATTTTATGCACAAATTATTTATTAATTATTATATAGTAATTACAGAGTGGAAAAGACACTGGTCTGGGAGGTAGGAACTCAGGGTTTAGCCCAGGTGCATTTCTGCATATTATTACTGCCTCTTTCCTAACCTGTAGCCTATGGCTTCTAAGTCTTTTCTAGTTATACTATCAATTTTTTAACAATAGAAATGACAGTCATTTTTATTAGAAACTGACATGTTAATAGAAAATTAACAAGAACACAGACATTACAGAAGATTTGAATTCTAATGACAATTATGCTATTTAATTATGATATTGTCACATTGATACATACTTAAGAAATATACTACTAGTTATCTGCTAGATTATTCAGAGAGAGTCTAAGGCAGATAGTTTTATGAACTGCAAACAGCAATATCTAGATTTCAAATGTACCTGGGTGGTTTCATCATTTATTTCTAGAGATGAAACAATATAAAGAAAACCTACTAAATGGGGACATTTTAGATCAATTTTTTGTTGCATATGTAATGTAATTTAAGAGTATAAAACATTATTGTGTGTGTGCACATGTATGTGTATACAATCTTCTGTTTGTGATCTATGGTAAATTTAGAGCCTTGAGTTAATATAATCCAAATGCAAGAATGTGTATATATAAGTCCACACACAGCACTAATGTCTGCTAGTTGACTTAAGATATTTCTTGAAGGTTGAAGCATGAATAATATTTGGATGTTTTGGTAGAGTTTTCTATAATTTCAAATATCACATTATTTTGCAAATCAAATAGAAATATGTCTTTTATACCAAAATTTTACAACTGAATTTGCATGCTTTTGAAATTTTTTCACATTTTAAACTCAGAAAATCTTCTGGAGCTTTGGAATAGAGGTACAAAATGACCTTCTTATGGATAGTTCTATTTCATGTTGTTAATCAATGGGTCTTAAGATGTGCTTAGGACCAAGAAGCTCTAGTCTGTTATTGCCCAATAGGATAACTATAGATAGTGATAATGTACTTTATATTTTAAAAATCTAGAAAAAATTATTTTGAATGTTTCTGTTAATAAGAAAAGCTAAATGCATGAGGAGACAGATATGTTTCAAACATTGCCTAATGTGTACAGGTAGTGAAATATCACATAGTACTTTACACATAAGTACAATTTTTCTGTTTTAAGTATCACTTAAAAGCAAATTTAATTTTTTAAAAGAAATTCCTATTCAGTCTGTCATTATTCATTAGAATTTAAATTGACTAAGTAATTTAATGTCCATTGCCCTCTTCTGGATTTTCTGTAATGTTGAGGTCACTGTTCTGATTCATTTATTGTTATATTAGGGACTTTCCTTAAGTATGTTTTCAAAGTTTAGTTGTGTTGTTCTCAAGCTGTGTATTCTATAGATGTCTTGCTCTTTCTCCAAAATGTTTGAATCCAGGAATCTGGGGTTTCATTCCACTTGCCGTGGCAGTCATTGGGAATTATCTACCATTTTCCATTTTTGATGGCAGTTTGAATCATTTTTAAGTGACTTATTCTCCATTTATAGAACCTTTTATTTAATTTTTTTTGTCTTTTTAAGACAGGGTTTCACTATGCAGTTCAGGCTGGATTTGAACTCACTTTGTAGCTCAGGCTGGCCTCAAACTCTCAACAATTCTCCTGCCTTAGCCTCCCATGTACTGGGACTACAGCAGTGTGTCACTACACTTGGCTTATTTTTCTTGTTTTATTCATATTTCAGGATTTTACCACACTCAAAACTTTTTCTACCATGAAATATGCCTGAAACTCAATGAATTCTTTTAATCTGCTGGTTGAAATTTTAGTTAAGAAAGACAAAACTAGTAATATTTTATTTCTTTAATCTTTTCCTTGGGTTTCTATTTTTATATGTGTTTAAATGTGTTATGATCTATTGCTATGTAATATTACCACCAAACTGGCATCTTTAAAAAGTGTATATTTACTATCTCATGCTCCCCATGTGTAGGAAATCAGAGCACAGCTCAGCTGAATCTTCTGCTCTGCTCTGCTCTCATTAGTCTTCAGTGAAGGTGCTAATGATGACTATGGTCCATTCTTACAAGGAAAAATCTGCTTTCAGATTTACATGCTGTTGGCAGTGTTCTTAGTAGGCTTTCATGCTGAAGTTCCTCTTATCTCTTAACTACATGGATTTCTTTGGCCGCTCACAATATGGAAGCTATTTCTTTGAAGTCAAAGAGAGAGAACAGTCCTCTAGCAAGATAGATTGCAATCTTAAGTATCTTCTTCATTTACATGTAAGTCTTACATCCTGTCACCTTGGCTGTGTTCTGCTGCTTGGAAGCAAGTCACACATCACATCCAAGGGGATAAGATCACCAAATATCAACAGCAGACAACCAAAGACCATAATGGTAATGAGTGACGTGAGGGTGCTGTCCAAGGTTCTGATCTTTCCAACAAAAGTTCTAAATCTCTGAAATTTTGTTATATATTTTGAGAGCTCTCTACTATCTATATTACTGACAGGCACACATTTTACTATTTTATTTTATTCTGGCTTTTTTGAGATGGGTTTAACTGTGCAGTTCAGGCTGACCTTGAATTCACTATGTAGCCCAGGTAAGCTTTAAACTCAGGGCAATCCTCCTAATGCTTACTTATATACTAGCAAAGAAGTTAAAATATAATGAAAAAAATGACTTCATCATATAACCTAAAAATATATGAAATGTATAGAAATCAATTCAGTGGTTTAGGGATCATATGAATCAGAGCACCAACTTTTACTAAAGGTATAAACCATCCAATAAAATTATCCATTAAATAAATAGAAAATGAAATCTTTTTTATGATGGGGAAATCTAGCAAACTAAAAATCTCAATAGTTGCTTGTAAATTAATTGAGATTCAGATCAATGTCCTCTGTGGTGTTCTTAGATCTTGGCAAAACCATTTTAAGAATCATTGAACAAACTTTTTAAAGAATAATGAGAGAAAATTATTTTTACCACCCAGGATTCTGCAGAAGCAGAAGGGTGTAATTCTAGGACAAAGAGCAATCAGTGGTGCAAGATACAAAATAAGTAAATGATTGTGTGTCTTCATAATTTAGCATTCACACAAGTGCAGAGGCTGAAATCTCTGAGAAAAAAATAATGTCCCACCCCTGACTTAGTGAGGTAATTATGCTTAAGGTACTAAAGCAGAACTAACTTGAAATAGGATTGGAATGTGAGGCTTGAAATTTAAGAAGGTTCTCTATCAGGGCAGTTCAAGAGTCAATCCTATATATTCATGACACTGAAAGTGAAAGCATCCTTAAATTTTGCACCCAAAGTACTTCTTACATAACCCTTGTCCTAGACCGAATACTGCTTCAATTAAAGAGATTATCTAGATTGCTACACACAGACTCACTTAATTCATCAATTATCCCTCAAATTGAAAAACCCTAGCAATTAGATCTTAGTCTTGCTTGTTGTCATCTGCCATCTTCATGGTCATATCCCTTCATCCATTTAAAAAGTGACTAGTAGCTAAAATTTTCCTCTTTGTTCCTAGTTCTATCATTACCATAAGCGACTCAAACTTAAGGCAGGAACACATACAATACCCTTAATACCCTTCACTATCCATGTATAATTATAGAAAAACCTGATCATCCTTTATCCCCAGTGATTTTCCTATATTCCCTGCACCTAAATCAGTACATTGGTACGTTTCTTATGATGCCTTGCCAAATAGAATGCCATTCTCATCAAGTTCTCCAAACATCCTCAGTCTTTCTGAGATTATTCTATTTACTTGTTTGTCTTAATTGAATCAGAGTACACAGTATTTCTTGAAATTTTGTCATCATGTACTTGTATTTCAAGGTCAGAAGATATGATTTGAGTTCTTTCATTCCTTTAAATTGTCCAATAATTTGTTACAATCTTCTGAGATAAAACTCTCCACTCCTCTTTAAAATATGACTCAATTTATTTTTACCACTGCCATCCAGCCTTGCTTGTTGTCATCTGCCATCTTCATGGCCATATCCCTTCATCCATTTAAAAAGTGACTAGTAGCTAAAATTTTCCTCTTTGTTCCTAGTTCTATCATTACCATAAGTGACTCAAACTTAAG
>RJWT010012853.1:0-22146 GCA_004365215.1 Cuniculus paca
GTTTTGTCTTCCATTTGGTTTAGTGTTTCTGCTTTAACATATAGGTCCTTGATCCATTTTGATTTTAGTTTAGTGCATAGTGACCCATGTCTATGGGTCTAGTTTTACTCTCCAGCATGTGGAAAATCAGTTTTTCCAATACCATTTATTAAAGAGACTTTCTTCCAGTGAACATATTTGGCTCCTTCGTAAAAGATAAGGTGGCTGTGTGTATTTGTAGTTGTTTCTGCATCTTTTAATCTGTCCCATTGATCCTCAAGTCTGGTTTTTTATTTTTATTTTTATTTTTTTTGCCAGTGCCATGTTGTTTTTATAGCAGTTGATTTGTAGTGTAAATTTAAAGTCTGGAATTGTAATGCCCTCTGAAGATATCCCTTCCTTATGGATAGGAAGATCCAACATAGTAAAAATGGCCACACTCCCAAAATTGTTATACAGATTTAATGCGACCCCAATCAAAATATTATTAGCATACCTCACAGAATTAGAAAAAATATTCCTAAAATTCATTTGGAATCAGAATTGACCTAGAAAAGCAAAAATAATTCTTGGCAATATGCTTGAGCACTTAGGAAGTTCTTTCTCCATACCTAATATATCTTGGAGCACTTGGGGATTCCACTCAGAAGTGGTTTATGAAATGAAGACTACAATGAACTTCTCTGTATGGGGTCACCATAAAGATCAGAGGACAAAGGGCCACTTGCAAGGGTAGACGTTTTGTTATTACCTGCATACTCTCCTGCATAACAAATAAGCCACAAATGTGTCATTCACATTTTCATTCCTACTTTCTAGGTGCAATGGCTAGCATATAGTAGGTATTCATTAAATGATAGCTGAATAATTTCAAAACTATCATCCCCCCTCCTTTTTCTGTTTAACGTGTAGGACAAACCTGAGTATAGAGGGCAGATTACACTTTTGGGGATGGTTTCAGCTCATAAATCCCAAACTGGGATCCTACCAGCACAAGTGAGTAGCAGTTTCTTTAGTGGGCAACACTAGAGAAAGAGCCTAAAGACAAAACTGAGTTGGAAGGGAAAGTGATAAGTGGGTATCACTCATAAGTGATGCCCACAAAGCAGGATGAAGCAAAAGGACCCCATTTTTCATCAACCTTGGTAGCACTTGTCTAGGTCTTCATACCAGGATGACTGAGCCTCCTTGGTCCTGTTCAGCATTCTTCATATGACGAACAGATTCTTGGGAGCTAAGGAACACCATGAGTGGTGGAAGATGTGTTAATTTGGTTGTGATAATCATTATACAATGTAAATGTATATCAAGTCATCCTATTGTATGTCTTGACTATAAATAACATTTATGTGTCCATTAAATACTTAATAAAAAGGCAAGAAATAAAATGGAAGAGGAGCTCTGCAGCTCTGCAGGAGCAGGCTTAATGGGAAAGAGAAATGCCAAGTGTTTGAAATGAAGAATGTTGACTAAAAGGCTTTTCCATTTTTTGTCCTTAATAACAAATTTTCCAGGGAGCAAAGCTTTTTCACTAAACTGAGATAACACCAATGATATGGGCACATTTTCCACACTGAAGCCCACAGAATCAGTGTGCAGGCCCTGGAGGAAGGATGCTGTGGAAACAATACCGCCCTATCTCCAGTTCGAAAATGCTGGACTCATTTAACTGCTTTGGGTAAAGACTCCTCCCATGTACCACCTGCTGTGAGCCCTCACCTGGGGACACCAAAAGCAAGTTATCTATCTCAATTCCCACTTTCTACTAAACAACAATAACCAAAGTTTTATTCCATTTCACCAATCTCCCTTGCTTTTAATTTTATGAAGACATAATATTTGTGTATATTTACGTGGTGCGGTATGGTCATTTGATATATGTATGCAGTGTATAATGATCTCTTTGGCTTTAGCAAGGCTTGAGAAAAGCCAGAGTCTTCATATGTTCCAGGGCACCTTATCACTTTGTTGTTCTTGAGGTGGCCAAGCACACCCTGACCTTTGGGGCTTTTTATTTGCCCTATGTCTGTTTGGTACAGAAATGCTTCACTCCTGTACTTCCTTTGGGTCTCTGCACGTACAAACTCCCCACTATAAGTATAATTACTATGTACTGCAAACCTATAGTGTACTAATTAAAAAAAAAACTCAAAGCACCCAAACAAAACAAAAACAAACCAAAGCCTTCTTTGTGAGAACAAATATCCTTGCACTAAAACTGAACACACTTCCTATTTGTTTACTTGCATTTTATTTTCCAGTTATCAGGCTTTTGTTTTTTTTTTGTACCAGGGATCAAACTCAGGACCTCACACTTGCTAGGCAGGTGCTTAAGCCACTGAACTAAATCCCTGGTCCTTATCAGGCTTTCTCATAGAGTCCTTTATTCTTACAGTTCTTAAACTCTGCTAGTCTTCCTGATTTCTACATAGACTCTTAAGTCCTGAAAACTTTCCCTATTTTTATAATTCCAGGAAGGACTCATATAACAATACATCTGGTGATCCACTTAACATGGGCCATACTTAAAGCAATCCTGTGTTAAAGGGGCCTATTCTAAATGGACCACCCTGTTTGTTACATTACATTGTGGTTTTCTACCAAGAAGCTCAGAAGTGTTTTATAAATAAAAGGATGATGTTGGAGGAAAAGACCTTCTCTCTTTGTTTTAATTCACATTGAGAGTTTTATTGTACAAAACTTCTGCTTGTCTGTGAAATGGCAAAGCATTTTCAGTCCAGGAAGTGATTCTTTTGGTTTCAAATCTGCCTCTTATGATTCACTGATGCTAAAGAGCAGGCTTCTGTCTCAGGGACAACTAGGGAAGACCAGATTCCACAGGAACAATCCTAAGTAAGAGGGAAGATCCTCTAACTTTAACTCCTTGTTCATAAAGGGTTTCTACTGTGTCCTCAACAGGAATGTCAAGTTCAAAAAAGAAAAGGAAATACAGGCTAATTTACTGTTCTTCCAAGAACATTGTTTCTGAATGTCTCCTGACCAAGTTCTGTTGCGCCCTGAAGAATAATATGAATAGTTGAACTCAGACTGAGCCTCTGTTACTCCACCCTAAACCTTCACCCACATCTGAAGTCAAGCCATTTTGGATGTACAGGCGGGATCGGTTTGCTTAGTATGGAAAATAATTTTATTTTTATTAGCTAGCTCCAGGGTTTCCTGATGACTCAAAGGGCTGCTGCCTCTCCAGGGGCAGTCCTGGGGCATTCTTGGTGGGAACAGAGGCCAGAAAGACTGGAAATCTTATTTTGCAACATTTTCTGCCTGGTCTTTAAAGTTGAGAAGATAGATGGTTCTTATAAATTCAGCAATACCTTTAAATTCAGATTGGCTCATTGTCCTGAGCTGATTGAGAGAGGTTAAAATCAAATCAAAACAAAACAAAAAACAGAACAAAAACTGAAGGCAACTTACCACGAACATCTTCCTTTTGCAGCAAACGTGTTTAACCCAGGAGAGGGTGAGTTCTCTGCTTCTATCATCATCATCATTACCATCATCATCAAGAAAACAAGACTTTCCTTATTGCTGACTTATTGGACTCCCAGGGGCTGGAGTTGGGTGGGGTTGGGTGGGTGAGCAGCAGGGGACTGGTAATCTTTAGGTATATTTTCTTTTTTATTTTTTAATTTTGAAAAGAATACAACCAAACAAAATAAAACAGTAGAGTCAATCACAACAAAATAATGAACATGGTACATGACTTCTAAATAGGATAAAAAGCAATGAATAATGGCTACCATAATGCCTCTTGTTATCTGCAATATAACTGCCCATACCATCAGGGATAAAGAAAATCAAACAAAATAGAGCAAAATAAAACCAGTACAAAAACAAAAACAAAACAAAAACAACAAAGCAGAACAATGTAAGCAACACAGAACTTCAAGATACTAGTAAAACAGCAAAGGCTACCGTAATGTTTCTTGTTATCTTCAGAATAGTTGCCTACACCTTCAGACATATTACAATCAAACAACACAGAATAGAGTAAAATCAATCAAAACAAAACAATGAAAGCAATACAGGGTTTCGAAACAAGGTAATTGGACATCCTCGATGGCTGCACTTATATATTTTGTTATCTTTAAAATAGCTGACTCTGCCATCAAGTATAATAAAATCAAACAAATCAGAATAAAACAAAACTAATCAGAACAATGAAGACAACATGAGTTTCAAATCATGATAATAGATTAACTGTAGTCACTTCCTTTCCTTTTTAGATAATTCCTCCCCTTTGATTTTCCCAATATGTATTGTGCATTTTGGATCCCACTAACTCTTTTAGTTTGTTATACTAGGGAAAGAACACAAAATTCACCCATGTAACTCAAACCATTTCATCCCTGAGCATGAT
Source organism: Cuniculus paca (assembly GCA_004365215.1). Lineage (NCBI taxonomy): Eukaryota > Metazoa > Chordata > Mammalia > Rodentia > Cuniculidae > Cuniculus > Cuniculus paca. The sequence continues at coordinate 4,358 of RJWT010012853.1, forward strand.
CTCAAGTTGCCTTTATCCACCTACAAGAGCCTTGAGGTTATCTTTCTTTATAGCTGAGTAGATTTGCACCACATAAAATGCCATGCCTTTCTTATTCATTCTGCAGTTGATGGGTAAGTTACCCCTACTTTTTTTTTCTGGCTCCCTGCCACATAGGGCATTGTTCTCTCTCCTTTGACTTTCAGTCTATGAATTTTCTTTCTAGTTAAGTATATTTCTTGTATGGAACATATTGATTGATCCTGTCTCCTGATCCACTCTGCCTGTGTTTCTTTCTACTGGTGCATTGAGGCCCTATACATTAATAGTTGTGGTCCTCTTGCACTGCATTGTCTCTGCCATGCTATTTTCCTGCCATTAGCTCCCTAATTTTCCTCTCCATTCAATCGACTGCCCCCACTTGATGGTACCCCTCTGCGGTTGTTCCTGGGACCATGGTCCTTTTTATCTCTTTCTAGAATGTCCTTTAGTATTCTTTCTAGGGTTGGTTTGGTGGTCATGAATTCCTTGAGTTGTTCTTTGTCATGGAAGTATCTTGTTTCTCCATTAATTTTGAAAGAAAGTTTTGCAGGGTCCATCAGTCTGGGTTGGAAGTTGTTTTCTTTCAGGACTTGCATTACTTCACTCCAGCCTCTTCTTGACTTGATGGTTTGTGTTGAGAAGTCTGTTGTGACTCTGATGCGTTTTCCTTTATAGATGATCTGTTCTTTTCTCTAACAGCTTTTAATATTCTGTTCTTGAGTTGAATTTCTGGGATTTTGATTATTATATGTCTGGGTGTAGATTTGTTTTGGTCATGGCTAGCTGGAGTTCTATATACCTCACTTATTTGAATGTCACTTTCTTTTTCTATGCTTGGGAAGTTCTCAGAAATTGTTTCTGTAAATAAGGTCCTGATGTCATTTGTCTTGACCCCTGCTTTTTCATTCACATTTTTATTTCTTAAGTTGTACTTTGAGTTATCTAGCATCTGTTGAATTGTTACTTCCCGGTTCCTTGTTATTTTTAAGAGGTCTTTCCTTTCATGATCACAAGCTGCAAACCTGTCTTCAAGGTTTGAAAGTCTATCTTCAGTTTCTTTCAAGTGGTTTTGCCAACTTTCAATGGAGTTTTTAATTTCCTGGATATCTCTTTGAATCTGTTTTATGCATTCTAAATCTCTCTTATATTGTTCATTCATGGTTTCCCTCATTTTCCTATGCTCTATTTTTTTTTAATCTGTGTCTTCTTAAGAGATGCTTAGTATTTCTTTTATTATGTTTTTCATTTCTTCTTTTACCTGGGATAGAATTTCTGTTCTAATTTCTCTTATAGCTTCATGAAATTGTTTCTTTACTTCAGTTTGCATCACTTCATACATTTCAGGTATGCAACTCCTGATCTCTTCCATGTTTACCTCTCCTGAACTTGTGCTGCTTGAGTTGGATGCCAGAGATTGCCTTTTCCTTCTTCATCTTGACATATTCCTGATTTCTTCCATACATGTGGGTAGTGTGGTCCCAGGCACTTCCAGCATTGGCTACAATTTCTCTGAAGTGAGACTGGTTATTCTGGGCAGTGCTGGCTACCTGTATCTGATGGTGGGTACCCATGCTTCTGCACTAAGCTGGGTACCTGCCTACAAGGGCCCTTGGAGTTTGCACAGGAGCGGAACTGGCCAGGGCTTGCGCATCTAAGCTGGTTAGGAGCCTATAAGATGTTGTCCTATGCACGTCCTTGAGACGTGCTCGGTTGCAAGTCTCTGTCCAAGCAACTTCCGTGGGTCTGCCCCCAACTTGGAGCTGGTGGCCCTGGGCTTATCCTGTCCAACTCAAAATGGCTCCCAGCCAATCACTCTCTCCCGTGGGATTATCAAGTCCCCTGCACTCACCACCAACCAGTGCAGATCTCCACGTCCGCCACTCTCTTCCACTGCTGCACCTCTCCACAGAGACCTCTAGGGTTGACCACGACTGTGTATTGCCTGGCTCAACAGCTCTTCTTGCAGGATTAGTCTGGCTCCAGGCTAAGGCACCACCAGCTACCACCTTCTTCTTCATTTAAGGTTTTCTTTTTACTCTCTCTGTAGGTTTCAATTCATATTTTAGATTCTTCCTGCGTCCATGGGACCCACTTTCTTCCTTCTTGTCCTCTCCATAATGTTGTATTCCAGCATCTGAATTATTTCTCTCAGAGAGACTGTTTACTCTGCTGCTTACTGTTCCACCATCTTTCTGGACTTTAGGTATAATTTCAGTTCAATCTTTTTCTTGGTATCAGTAGGCTCACTTTTGCTTTCTTAAGAAGAAAAGTAACTGCATCTAGAGACCTCCTCTATCAGGGATGTTTGAAGTTTCCAACCCATAATGATATCCTCATCTTTTAACTATGCAGTAAGTCTTTCCAAGGCCCAAGTACTCTATTGCTGAAACTCAGGTTTGTTTTTCCATTCTTCCTCCTCTCCAGTTATGTTAAATAAATTCTTCCAAGTAACTTTCTAACTTTACTGAGCTGCACGACTAACTCTGGATTCCCCATCCAGAAGCCCACATTTTAAAATTTTAGGTTATTTGTTTCAACCACAATTTGACCAGTGGTTATTCTGTCAGCTCCCTCTGCCTTTTGAGTGTCCTCTAATCCACAAGTCCCTTTTCTTCTTATGATTCTTTCCTTAACAGCAAACCCACTCTGTTCCTATTTTGTAGGCTGCAGCCCTTAGTGCCAATTTGGTCTACTTTTGAGTGATCTTATCAGTCAACTCTGGCTCATTAGATAATGTGTGTCACCACATGTTTCCATATGGCCAGGTGATATTATTATGAATGTATTCTTAATATCTACAGTAGGCAAAATGAAACACATATTGTGAAAGTGGCTATGTTTTATGTTGGTTCCCAAGGCAGACCTGGAAAGAAAATGAGTGAGATCTCCTGTATGATATTTTCTACCAATCAGCTCTTTCTCAAATGCTTCCTGATCATATTTCTAAAGCAGGTAACATAAAATATGTGCTTCCTAGAGCTTGTTTTTTTGTTTTGTTTTATTTTTTTGCTTTTAGGTTAAATGGATGTATTAAGTGGGGACTGCAATAAAACCCCAACAGAATATTTGGTAATCTTTTGGGTATTTTAAAGTTTGACAGAAATTGAGATAAAAATGGAGGAATAGGTACAGATGATTTTATTGAGGATCTACTTTGGAGCAAGACACTAACTAGTTGTTTTATGCATGTACACTTATTTAAATGTGGCAAGAGATTTTCAAATCAGAGTTATCGCTAGACCAAATTTTCCAGAGTTTATTTCCCTGATTGTGTTATTCAGAATACAAAAGTAAGAAACTTTGAAAAAATTAGTTTGAATTATTTCTCTTTTCTGTGGGTAAGCATCTTGTTGTCCCAGAATGGAAACATCCATTTCTTATTTGGAAAATATAGGACTATAGCACTTACTTAATAAGACTGATGCTACAGGTAAATGAGGTATAATCAAGGTATGAATTACAGTGATGATTGTGTAATAAGTTCTCAGCAAGAGAGAGAAGTGGTTGCAATTTTTATTTAGATGTGTTTCTGGTGAAAGAGGAGAAGCTCAGAATCAGACTTGCTGGTATAAAACTCCTGTCTTGAAGGTTTTGCAGATAAAGACTCTGAGCGTCTCAGAGGAATGGACAGGTGAGTGATCACAAAATAAGTGAGGAAAGTGAAAGGGAAGTCAGCAAACACACACACACACACACACACACACACACACACACTCTCTCTCTCACACACTCTCACACCTCTCAACCTTTCAGATGGGACCCTTAACAGTAAACAGGTTTACTTACTGAGCTCCCATAGCAAGTGAGTATCTGGTGAACATTTGACAGAAGAAAACACACAAATACACATTTTCAAGGAAGCTCTTATTTGGAATTCAAGAGGAATACAAGAAGAATGTGTTTAAAAATGAGAAGAAATGAAAAAGCTAGAGAAATGCTCAATGGTTTGTTTCTTGTTAAAATCTGCAGCATGAAGACTTTGGACTGAGCTATGATGCATTCCTCCACAGTACAACCTGGAGAAAGCCGATCTGTGTGCCCTTTAATCCATGACTGCTGCATATCGAGTTACCTCTTTGAAATAACCTCTCTTTCTCTGCCCAACTAAATGAATTGAAATTGATGTACTTAATTGTTTTCTAAATTGCAATTTTTTCCCCCACAGATGTTTTTTATCAGTGTTGAACTCAGTGGGCTCTGTCAGTCACATGGGGAGATGAAGTCATGTGGTAATAAAAGAGAAGGGGTTAAGGGAGGAAGGGAAATGCCATACAGTATGTTGTCTAATTGAAAAATGTGCCACATAAATGCTGAAGCTGAAATCTTTCCCTCCCCGAGGGCTACTCACAACAAACAATGCACACATCTTCTACACTGGGAAGATTTGACTTCTCCCTTTTCTCCATTAATAGTTCAGGCCAATGCAAGAGTTTCCTGCCTTAGCCATTCTCAGGTGAAGTGACTGTCCTGGAACTGTGATGCAAGGTAGCAAGATGCCACGACTGAGACCTGGTGGTGGAAGGTAATGGTATCAGGGTTCATGGGTGGGTTTAGGGTGATGTGATGTGGATGGATTATGCTAAACCCTGACTTGGTAGAGGGAAGATGAGAACCAGCAACAATACCCTTGGATGTCTGAGAAATGGTTGCTAAGGTTAATGCCTCATGGGAACGTGGCACTCCAGGAAGTCACAAAATCTCATGCTAGAATGTATGCTAATGAAAACTAGGAACATAACTAGCCTAGAACAGGAAGGACAGACGGACAGGAAGTCTGCAAGTATTTCTTATAGCAGTAAGGATAATGCTACAGATGTGGGACTCATTATAGCATCCCAGAGAGACGGGAAGGCAGGGAAAGAGCTAATGCTCATTAACAAACCTAAAAAACAGAAAAAAAATCTCCTTTCCCCATGCCCCATGGTAGAAAACATTTATGAGTTGACTGCAGTTCAGAAGCATTGGCCTAGGAAAACTTCTGAGAGCTCTTTCTGGTTCCCTATCTCTTTGCTCGCATCTGACTGTTCAAAATTAGTACAGTTCAAAACTGGTTTTCTGTAGGAAGCGCCTTATAACCAACATGATGGTGACAGAGGGAGCTTTATCAGCTCTCATTGTCAAAACCTCCCTTTTGCATCAAAAACAAAAACAAACAATACTCCTTCATCTTGTCCTGTCATCACTGAAAAAGGCAGACTCCTGGCCATTAAGAAGATGCATAGTGAATTGTTTGTCTTGGTTTTTGCTTGTTTAATTTAGCTGTACCTCAAACTCCAGAGACATCTCCAAGTTCTTTGATTGTACTGGAATCTTAATGAATCAATCACTTCTTTGAAATACAAGGATTATTGCCCAAGGGTTATAAGCTTTGTACTAAATGGTGATTTTCTTTGTAGCGATATTTGGAGTAACTAGATTCAAACTGCATGAAAGAATGTCAATCATATAATACCAACCCTTTAGGGGAGAAATCACATCGCATTAAAAAGTAGATGATCAGAGTTTTGTCTGGGCTTTCAAAGTAATTTAATCTTTGTGTCTGTCAGTGTTCTTCTCGAGTTTAAAAATCATTCTCTTCCTCCTTTTCATCATCACTATCATAGCCACTTATCTCTTCCTGTCACCTTCTTGCTGTTTCTCTTCTTTTCTGCCTTTCCTGTTTTTCCTTTCTTCCTTTTGTTAAATCTCTTTTTTCCTTTTTTTCTTTTGTCTTTCCTTTTAGTTTGCCTTTTTCTTTTTGTACCCCTGGTCCTCTTCCTTCTTCTTTTCACATTTTTCTTTTCCTTTTCTTCTTCTACATTTTATCCCCCAACCCACTTCTTTCTTTTTTTCCTCTACAATTTCTTTTTTTTTGAGATTGTATGCTGTGTCAAGGTTTAGTGAAGCATTTCACATATTTCATCTCATTTCTTCCTGGTAACAGAAAATACACAGATTATCCATTTGCCTGACTAGTAAATATTTCTCTGTATGTCTTTGGCTCTAAATTCATGATTTTAGTTGAAGTCTGTCTAGAAAGTGATGATAAATATGCCTGGGAGCATGACAGAATCAAATGAAGTTATAACTAGATTATAAATTTGTAATATGAGTAAAAAACTAAAATTTCGTACTTGTAAAAATTTGGAGCTAATTGGGTAAAATAGTTATAAAATTTATGTGACAGTTCTTAATAGAAAAATCTGTATAATTTCTCATAGAAAGGTCAATAAAGAAAAAGATGTGATAATACTATGAACATAAAAATTCTTGTCTTAAGCGCTTTCTCGTTGTGAAGACAAAATATCTGACACCCACAACTTAAAAAGGAGAGGTTTGTTTCGGCTCACATTCTCAGTCCATGGTCAGCTGGGTCCAATGCTGGGAAGGTCTGGCAAAGGAAAACTGCTCTCTATATGGCACCTAGGAAGCAGAAAAGAAGAGAGGAAGTGAGGAAAGAAATACATCCTTCCAGATCAGGGTTAGCATGAGGCGCCTAACTGGAAAGTCAGAGAAAGTACCCCCATAATCCAGTCACCCTCCAAAAGCCCTGCCTGTGAACATGTGAGGCATTCTAGATCTAAACAATACCAGCCATCATAATAAATATTTGTTAGATATCTCAAGGGATGCTCGATGATGAATTAATGTGATGTTATAAAGGACTCTATATTCCTTGCAAAATGCATATGTATTTGTACTAGTTAGGATCTGCTACCAAGTAACAGAGATCAGATTCCATTAGCTTTGTGCTTTACCAAAAGAAATCAGAGATGAGACTGCTCTGGGGCAGTTGTAGTAACTCAGTGACCTCATCACTGTGCCCTGTGTTTTCCTTACCATTTCAGTGCCTTGGCATTTGCCCCTCAGATGTGCACCTCATTGTACTAATATGGCTGCCACACTTCGTATCATTACATCCACATCCAGTGACAATGAGAGACAGACGGAAAACACTTTTTCATTATGAGTTTCTGTGCGGTTTTTGTTTTTGAAGAAAACAATGTAGTTTTCAGAAGCTCCTCCCTCCTCACTCCCCAGCAGACTTTTCTTAGACCTCATCAGCCAGGGTGGAGTCACAGGCCCTCTGCTGATCACTGAAAAAGAAAGTGGAATTGCAAGTGGGTCCAGAGAAGAAGCTAAATGTCTCCAAAAGTATGGATTTTGCTTAATTAGCAAGTAAGAGGGGGAAGTGGGTGTGGGGTAGACAATGAACAGTGTCTGCTGCATGTGATCTATTCACAAAAGAGGTTTCCAAGACTTCCTTCCACTGAAAGCAAACTGGATGGAATATTTTTGCCCTAGGGAAACAAAGATGATAAAAAAGATGGGTAACAATTTTGATTGGTTTGTCTCTTCCTTTCAAGCTTTCAGGTATTTTTAAATATTCATATCTGAATCTCAGGAAAATTTGGAGCAATAAATTGGCAGAGATTGATTAAAAATTAAAGAGTAAGACAACATATATATTTTTTTGAGAGGTGATATGGACAAGCAAGGGATAGTATGCAAATAAGCAAGTATGTGTCACCAAAGCTAGAGAAGTTTTGTATGTGGCACAGGTGAGAAGAGTTATAGCTAATGACAGTCATGACAAGGACACCAATAGGGGCTCTGGAAGTCAGAAGGATTCACAAGTAGCACCCCTACATGTTTTACACACCCACCACAGGGTGACAGTAGCCTTAAGGATAATCTTGCATTTCAGATAGCCAATAATAATAATAATAACAATAACAATATGTAAAGCTTGCTACATGTCAACCACTGTTCCTAACCTCTTACTTATATTAAGTCATTTAGATACTGTGAGTATGCAGTGAAGTAGAGCATTTCTTCAAGTGAAGAAATTGGCAGACTGGTAGATAACTTTCTCAGACTTACACAGCAAGTAAATGGCAAAGCTGTGGTTCTTTGGTTGGCTTTCTTTTGCTGGTTTTTCTTCCACTGTGTTATTTACTTTATCTCTTTTATGAACAACAATTGACCCTTTCAAATAATCATATCAAGAAGTCTAATAACAACTCTGTCCTTAAAAGTAGATCTAACAATATTTGGATATATTTATTCTTTGTACTTAAGCAGAAGCACTCTTTGGAAATCATCACTGACTTCATCAAGTAGCTGTCTCAACCACAACCATGTAATGTGAAATAATCATAAGTGGGATAAAGGCAAAGTAAGTAGGAGGAAATAAAACAAAAATTTCCAAAAAGTTCATCTATGCATTTCATTCATATTATAGCAATAATTTGAATAGAAATATTGGATACCTCTCATGATTCCTTATTTTCAGAAAGAGCTTTTTACTATCTAAGGTGATCACTGTGAGCAGGTAAAAATTGACTTGGTCTGTGGGGGTTCATTCATGGGTTTGTTTTCTCTCTGGCTCCCATTTGCTAAGATGCCCTTTCAGTTTAGGGTCTAGCCAGGATGCTGTAGTTGCATCTCTAGTTAGAGTGGAACAGTATAACTTCATCAGAGGAAGATGTAGCTCCCTGTCAATGTCTGTATGGTGATGGTCATAGCTTCTTCAACCATTTTCCTTTAACCCATTCAATGGGTAATGAGCCTGGATCAATTTCAGAACCACAGAAAAATATTTGAAACTTAACAGCTATATGTTTTTTCTTTTCATCTCCTCCAATCTGTAACTTCATTAGATTATTACCAACTGAAGCTTTTGCCAATCTAGTGCAAATATTTTTGTCTTGTCATACAGCTTTTCAGTTCCAGAATTCTCTAAATGATCAGTAATCTTCTTGTGATGATTAATAACCTGCTCCACTAGCCCCTAGTTGTAGAGATAGAGGCATTGAGCAGTATGTTCAAATACACTGGCCACTGCTGATTCACCTAGCTGCTTCTTTCTCATCAAGGCCAAAGCTAAAATTCAACTCAGGTATTATGGTTCTAAAGTTCATAGTCTTAGACCCTAGACTATCTTACCTCTCTAGAGTCTGTGTTTCAACCACTTTTTAACAGAGCACTGATGTCATGGCAGCATTATAAATTTTAAAGGCATAGCTAATAGGAAAGGTCAATCAAAACTGTGTTGTAGGGTTGAGTAAGAAAAAAAGACACATATGGCAACAATAAATTGTTATTTGGGGGAAGAAATGAGGATCAATTATTCGTTGAATTAAAATGGGCTGGGGGAGGGGAGGCTTTTGCAGAGAAATAACCAGACTTGTCTGCCAACCAAGGGAATTCTTTATTTTTCCTATCTGAGAGATGGTGCTATAGTCTTGACCATTCTTCTTCCTTTCTCACCATCTCCCTGGATTTTCTGATTCACGTGGATGGCACTAACAAGCTGTGCTACCAGAAGACATTATTCTTCACTGTCTGGTAATTGGATACCCACCGTGGACTGAAGGATGAGACAAGGTTTCTTCATCCCAGTAACATTTTTTTGTTAATAATGGATGAACTCTTAATAATGACTGTAAGTCTTAAATCAGACATGATTCTGCCAGCACCCAATCTGTTTGCGAACAGAGGCATTGTCCTCAGTGGGACACAGCCCAGCACTGAGGCTGTCATCAGCAAACACAGACTATTGTGAAAGAGATAAGATAGGACAAGGAATCTTGTAGGTCTCTGGACATCTGGAGGCACCCAAAAAATTTATACTAGACATCTCAAGGACTTTGCCCACTGAGGTCAAGACAGTCAGAGAGCTTTGATCATTGATGTTTATTAACATTTTCCCATCTAATATCCTATGCCTTCTTTCAATCTTTATAATAAAGGCCCACTTCTCTTTGTTCCCTACAGATGGCCTCATCACCCTCTGTCTGCCTGCACACAGGTACTAAACCATATACTTTGTTGCTTTCACAAAAACCTGTTCGGTGGTCTCTGCCTCACCTCATTCATTCCTTCATTCCTTATATCTGGCACTGAAATCTGGGAAACAGAGAAAAAGTTTCCTCTACGTGGGGATCTCAAGTCCTCTCCCAAGCCACCTTCCCCTTGGCTGGGACCTCAGATCTTGGCTTCTACAGCTCCTGCCACTTCTGCCATGCCAGATCTTGCTGGGTGTTTCAGATCGGGAAAGCACCTCTGTCTTTCTCCTCTTTCTTCTCTCTTGCCTTCCTTTCATTTTCCCCCATAAAGTGAGAGAGAGGCTCACACTGTTTTTGTGCTTTTTTAACTTCAACGCTGGTGTTGAAAAGCACTTCCAGGAAAGTTGCTTCCCTTTAGCATCTGACCAATAGCTAAGATGTTTGTCTTTTTAGTTACTCATGTTACATGGCTTTGGGTCCTGGCTGGAGATGTCCACTGGTATACTCCGCCACTCTCCTACACCTCTCTCTGTACTCCAGTGGAGGACCAGCCATCCTTATTTCCCCACTTGTCCCCTCTGTTTTGCCTCCTGCAAAACCTCAAATCGCTGTCTCTCTTGAGCTGAAACCCAAGTGACTTATTTTTTCTGTAACATGATGTGGCCACGCTACAACCTAGAAAATAAACCTCAGTGGCCTGTCCATGATACATTTGATATTTCCATCTTGCAAGGTCTGGATAATTACTGCTGTAAGCTAAAGAAGTGGTCTGAAGTGGCTGATGGCTTTCCTCACATGCTGAAGTATTTCCCCTCTGTGTTCTTCATGCAGTCCTTCCCAAATTCTCCTTTCCCTTCCATCCACAGCCCCTTCACTTTCCCCCCATGTCAATTCTTCCCTGACCAAGAACTCTGCTGACCTAGCTTTTCCTTGGCAACCTTCTGCCCTGTCCCCACCCAAGCTGAACGACTGCCTGTGCCCCCTGCTGATCCTCCAGCAACACTCCTAGCTGTAGCTTGTGCAACTGAGCCAGTTCTTCTGGAGGAGCTTGCTGTTCATCCAAGATCTGCCCCATCTGTCAGTCTGGTGCTTCCCTACAAATCAAAACCTCCTCCTTACATTCTGACTCTGCCACATATTTGATCTGGATAGCAGTTTGGTGCCCCTTTCTCAACTCCTGCTCCCCAACTTACACTTTAGGAGGTGGCAGGAGCCCAGGAAGTTGTTTGGATTCATATTCCCTTCTTCCTGTCTGATTCATCTCAGATTAGTCTCTGGGTTCCTTTCTTACTGACCCCGCCAAATATATCCAGGAATTTCAGTACTTTTCACAGTCTTATTATCTCACCTGGGACCCTCACACCAGAGGAACGGGAATGTGTTTGGGCTTTAGGAAAAAATGTTACAGAAACTGGAGGCAGGCCCTCAAACCCCACAGCAGGAGTTAATTAATTTGAGATTCAAAGTTTTAATAATAGGGATGAAGTTGTTCACAAGGAGTGCCTTTCTGAGTTCCAGCTGTTTGCCTCCGCCGTAAGAAACCCACAACTTCAGACTGGACCAAAGTCCCAGTCAACCAACAAGGGTGTTGCCAGTGCTCCCCAACACTGGAGTAAACCTGCAGGACCATGCTTCGAGAGCCACAAACCTGGTCATTGGGCTAAGGAATGCCCACAGCCAGGGATTCCTTCAAAGCCACCTCCCAAAGAGGCCCTAAAGAGCTCTGGAGGCCCCCTGGATCATTTCAGATGCCAAGCTTTGAGAAACTCTTGTGGTGGAGCCTAAGTCCATATCTTTTGTGATAGACAGCAGGGCAACCCATTTCATCCTACCTTTTTTTCAAGGACCAGTTTCCTTGGCCTCAATCTATTGTGGGTATTGATGGCAAAGTCTCCTTGCCTTTTAAAACTCCTCTGCTTTGGTGCCAGTTAGGTCAACAAGTTTTCTCCCACTCTTTTCTAGTCATCCCTAGCTGCCCTGCTCCTGTCCTCAGATGAGATAGCCTAGCCAAATTATCTGCCACTGTCACCATTCCTGGCATTCATTCCACTTTTCGCATTGCTCTCTTCTCTTTGTCTCTGACCTCGCCCAAAGCTTCCATTGCCCAGATCTAAACCTAGAGTCTGGGGTAACTCCTCCCCTCCCCTGACTCTCAGTCAAGCACTTCTCACCATCCCACTAAAGCCAGACCCTTACCAGCACCAATACCCCATTCCCAATCGGGCTCTGAGGGGACTAAAGCCAATTGCCTCCTACCTGCTCCTATATGGTCTTCTGGTCCCTAACAACTCTCCATGTAACACTCCCATTCTCCCTGTTCTAAAGACAGATGGCACATACAGATTGGTCCAGGACCTCTGCACTATCAATCAGATAGTCCTTCCTATCCATCCTGTAATGCCTAACTCATATACCTTTTCATCTTCTATCCCTCTGTCTACTACCTACTACTCAGTCCTAGATCTGAAGGATGCTTTTCTCACCATTCATTTACATCCCTCCTCACAGCCCCTTTTTGATTTTACCTGACAGACCCTGACATGCGCCAGTCCCAACAGCTGACCTGGGCTGTCCTGCCACAAGAATTTAGATACAGCCCTCACCATTTTGGCCAGGCCCTTGCCCATAATTTGCTCTCCTTCCACCTGTCCAATTCCCACCTCATACTGTTATGGAAAACAGTCCAAACATGTGAAGAAACAGCACCAAGGAGATTTAGGAGGTAGTTTATTACACCTGTGGGCTTGACTGGGATTTCTCTCCAAAGAGTTAGCCCTGCCTGGTGGGGTTCTGGGGCTTTTATAGGGAAGGAAAGAAGGAGGTGCAAAGGCAAATTCAGTGCATTGTGATTGGAAGGTATGGGTGACATCTTTGAGTTGCTAAAGGAGTTTGAACATCTTCAGTTACATTGTAAGGCTATCAGTGACACAAAGGCAGTAAAGCAGAGGTTACACAAAGAAAGGAATGTTCTGTTATCAGGCTTGCCCAGATATGTCTGCTGGGCTTTAGAGGGCTTACTTAGCAAGCTTTTTTGGCAGGACTTTATTTAAAATTTTAAATTCCCTTTTAATACAATATGTGGACAATCTCCTCCACTGCAACCCCTTTTACTAATCCTCCAGATGAGATACTCTGCTGCTCCTACAACACTTAGACACAAATGGCTACTGTGCATCTCTGTCCAAGGCTCAAATCTCCTCTCCATTTGTCACCTATCTGGGTGTTATTCTGTACAAAAACACTCGAGCCCTTTCTCTGGATGATGTCCCATTAATTTCTCAGACTCCAATCCCCATCACAAAGCAACAACTTCTCTCCTTTCTTGGGGTGGTGGAATACTTGTGTCTCTGGGTTCCTGGCTTTGCTCTCCTTACCAAACCCTTATATAAGCTTACAAAGGGGACCCCTCTGGACCTTTAGATCATGAGAACTTTCCTCTCTCTTCCTTCTAGGTCCTAAATGAAGATCTAAAAATGGCTCCAATCCTAGCTTTGCCAGACTGTACTCAACCTTTCTGTTTATATGACATAGAGTGAGGCAGTTAGGTGATTGCCATTCTGATCCAAAGGCCAAGCCCACACCCAGTTTCTTTCCTATCTAAATTGTCTTAGGTTGGTCAACCTGCCTATGAGTGGCTGCTGCTGCAGCTTTAATGCTTACAGAAGCTCTAAAAACTGCTAGACACACATTGCTAATGCAGAGTCTCATATCCTCAGTACATCCCTCATCTATCTGCTCCTGGTATCTTACAGTTATATGCACTCTTTGTAGAAACCCCTACAGTAACTGTTGCTTTGGGTCCTGACTTTGATCCTGCCTCTCATCTCATGTCCACTGTGTCTCCTGAGATGCCAGATCCACATGACTCTCTCACACTTGACAACTTCCCCCTTTCCTCATATGTCAGGTTTCCCCTTGCCTATCCCTGATCATACTTAGTTTATTGATGAGAGCTCCTGTAAGGCTTTCTGCACCAGGCAGAATATGCAATTCTCTCACATGACTCTTATAGAAGGTGCAGCTCTTCCCTCATCCATTACCTCCCAACAGGCTAACCTGACTGCTCTGACCCACACCATTATGCTGGCCAAAAGCTTACAGGTTAACATTTACACAGATTCCAGGTATACATTTCACATACTTCACAACCATGCTGCCATATGGGCAGAGAGAAGATTTCTCACCTTTCAGGGGATCCTTAATCATTAACACCCCATATATAAAGACCCTTCTCCAGGCAGCTCTTCTACTAACATGGATGACTGTATTTAATTGTAGGGAACACCCACTGAGGACTTTCAGATCCCGCAGATGTTGGAAATGCCTTTGCAGATAAAACTGCAAAGGAAGCAGCTAACCTCTCACATCATGCTACAAAAGGCCAATGCCCTTTCCTGCTTCATTCCCATCTCCCCCTCCTGAGTATCAACAGTACCAAAACTGCCCTACGAAGTATAGATGGTTCCTGGATCAAGGAAGATTCCACCTCCCAGCCTCACAAGCCCACACTGTACTTTCATCTCTTCATGACAATTTGAATGTAGGTTACAAACCCCTAATCTGTTCACTTGAGCCTGTCATCTGCTTTCCTTCCTGGAAAACCCTCCTTTAGACTATTACAACGCAGTGCCCTGTCTGCAAGATATCTACACTCCAGGATTCCCTGAGGCCCCTCCTTTTCCCACACACCAGACATGGGGCTTCTCCCAAGTGCAGTTTCTCTGGAAGGGACCTTTCAGAGTCATCTATAGTACTCCAGTGGCAGCTGTCCATTTATAAGAATCTCCATGGTGGATTCACTGGTCTCGAATAAAGTTGTGCCCAGCTGACTGTTCACCTGACCTCTCTCCTTCCTGGAAGTCACTAGTAATCTCCCCCATATCCCTCAGGTTGAGCAAAATCCCAGAAAATACCTAAGTGCCTTTTTCCTTACTCTCCTCCTGTTCCGACAAATACAAAGGCCATTTTATTATACATTTTGCTGTAGATTTTACTCTCAATTTTACTGGAATTCCAATCCAATTGTCTTTTTGCCTCAGGGATCAAATACTCCCCAAAGGCCCCATGCTAGTGTTTACCACCACCTTAATTAAACTCCCCTCCCCTTACCTATGACCTTTGACCCAATTAGTATGTATGGTAGCTTCACTCAGGTCCAATCACATTTACAAAAACCTTCATGTTAACTCATCCCTTGCTTAACTACTCCAAGCCAACCATAGCCAAACAGTGCTGGCTCTGCATTTCTATGTCAACAACAACCTACACAGCCATTCTAGTCCCTCCCCAGTTCTGCCTTCTTAGACTTTTCTCTCAGTTTTTACAGGATCGTATACAAACAATTACCCATAGGCAGATGCTGGTGCTGACTTCTCTTTGATACAGCCCAGTTCCTCAACGTTTCTTTCCCACTGAGGCTGTCCACACTGCCCCATTTGTCATGCCTGAAACAGCCGTGAGAACAGGCACCCCTTTCTCATTTTCTTCTTTTTCCTTTTGCTTATAATAACAAAAAGATGGGACTGTAAGGCTCAAATTGGACATGACTCTCCGGGCACCCAATCTGTTAGCCAGCAGAGGCATTGTTCTCAGTGGGACACCGCTCAGCACTGAGGTTGTCATTGGCAAAACAGGATGTTGTAAAAGAGATAAGATAGGGCAAGGAAGCTTTCAGGTCCCAGGACATCTAGAGACACCCAAAAATTTTCACTGGATGCCTCAAGGACTTTGCCCACTAAGGTGCAAAACATCCAAAGAACTTTAATCACTGATGTTTATTAACATGGTCCCATCTAATGTCCCTTGCCTTCTTTCCGTCCCTATAATAAAGGCCCACTTCTCATTGTTCCTTACAGATGGCCTCATCACCCTCTGTCTGCCTGCACCCAAGTATCCAACATTATGCTTTGTTGCTTTCACAAAAGCCTGTACAGTGGTCTCTGCCTCACCTCTTTCATTCGTTTCTTCATTCCTTACAATGACCTCTGCCAGTAAGCTGATGGTTGTGGCAGTCATCACCATTCAAAGACTTTGGCTAAATTCACACTGCAGTGGCTTCATCTGTCACTTGGCAGGAGACACAGCTAACCTTGATAATCTTGTTTCTATGGTTGGATGAGAACTCATCTTTGGCACAGCAGCCCAGTTATTTGCCACTGCTGAAGGAGCACGACAGCAGATATGTTCATATATGCATATGCCTTAAAGGCCTGCAGCATGTCCAGGTGCTGTCTGCAAGCAGAAGATAGTTTGATTGCACATGTGCCTCAGACCCTCAGCATTTAAGATTCTCTGTGTGTGTGTGTGTGTGCATGTGTGTATGTGCGTGTGCACATGTACATACTGGGGACTGAACTGCAGCCCACATTTTATGGCAATGCATCTCATTCAAATGGTTCTCTTGGCAGAGGAGGAAACTGAGGTCCTGAGAGATCAAGTGATTTGCCAAGTTAGCACAGTCAGTAGCACAAGTCTTTGCCCTAGAATCTAATGTTCTTTCCTGTACACCTACCTGGATTAGGTCATAGCATTCTAAGTGGGAAAGACAGTTATTTGTGGGATAAGCAGCAAACAACAAGAAATTCAGAAACTTTGTGCAGAAGAGAGAGGAAACCAGCCTGAGGACTTTGAACTGAGGCTTATTGGATATTGAACTGCAGGGGGCCCCATTCCCTTGACTTAAATTCTTTTTTGGGGAGTAATTTCTCATTCACATGAAAGTATGAATTCTTCCATAAGCACTTAACTACTGTTATTTACAACCAGAGAGGTCACTTAGCAAACAGTCCTTTTGCTCTTGCCTTCAAAAATTTGTTGCTTTAATTCAGAGGAGTGTTGGTTTTTTTCTTTTTAATTAAAAAAAATCTTTTTTGAGAATTGACTGGCCTAAACACTCAGCCCATTCTAAGTTTGAATCATTGGTTTGCCTTCTTATTCCTCCTTTCTTTTTACTGTTTTCTGAAATTTTACCTTATTCTTTAAATTAAAAACTGTTATAAAAGCAATTTGACTTCTTTGTTCAAAAATACAAAAAAGTAAGACAAGAAGAAAATCTCCAATTGAATTCTGAGCCCTATGGGCTTCTAGTTTTCTTTTCTAATGAAAATTCCTCAAGCAAGATTTCTTCTGTACTCAGATTATGTCTATTTAAGTATATGTTATTATATAGATGCCTCTTTTTAGGTACATGATAGCATATTATTCCATTATATAGTAGCCTCAATGTTTCTCAAAGGGTATTGCCTATTAGTACATAGAGATTTACTTCATTTTTAAAAGTAGCTTTATATTTTAAAAGACTGATGGAGTAGATTCTGTTTTATCCTATTTCCTAGTAGCTATGATGTAACCAAGTACCAGGAAGGGGTTCCACACAGATCACAAGCACTGTCCCAGGAAGACCTGTTGCTTTTGGACCCAAGAACCCTCTCTGGGTCCAAGGAGCCCCTCTCTGTTTTTCACATGCTCCATGAGAAATCATCTGTCACATTCTGATTTACAGATGGCCTGGCCAGGCTGGCTTGAGGACCAGGAAGCCGGGGTCCTGAGAAGAGGACTGGCCCTGCCTCTGTCTTCTTGGCTGCTGGACCAGGAGTATTACTCTTTCCAGATTTCTTAAGGATGAGCCTTGGGGTTTTGCTGGCAGGCAGAGCTCTGGGCCACGCAGCAGAATGTCTCCGAGTCCATAGGTTCAGGAGGAGCCAGGAGGCTGTGCTTTCAAGCCAAGTGAAACACGGCTTAGATGCAAGACCATGGTCTGGAAGGGCTGTTACGCCTGCTGAATTCAGGAGAGAGCTCTCTCCTAACCCTCACTCACTGAAATCACCCTTTCCCACGCGACAGTAGTAGGCAGGTGGAGTGACACAAGGAATCAGGCTTATTCATTAGCACACAGCAGCTGCCATGCTAGTGAATTCTGGTACGCTCAGAAGGACAAGTGCTCCCTGGGAGGGAAGAAGAAAGCCAGAGTGGGAATCAGACATCTCAAGTCTCAGCAGC
>RJWT010012854.1:0-22153 GCA_004365215.1 Cuniculus paca
AAAAAAAAAGAAATGTGTCTTTTATAAAGCAAATGACACATGAACATATAAAGTAAAATATTAGTTTATAGTGGTCTGAAATTTACCATATTAAATGTTTTCTTTAAATCACTCCATAAAAATGTTGTTATTCAATAATTTTTATGAAATCACTTCTCATATCAAAGAAACAAAATTTTATTGTATGTCACCTAATTTGAAATTTAAAAACAACATTAATAAGGACCCAATGTAGGGACACCAATTTGATTAATAAATTAAACTAACAAAACTGAACTAAACTAAACTAAACTAAAATGCTACTTTAGGAATTAGCGACTAGGGTCGGGGATCTAGCTCAGCGGCCTAAGTGCCTGCCTGGCAAGCACAAGGGTGTGAGTTCAATCCCTGGTGCCACAAAAAAAAAAAAAAAAACAGAATTAGCGACTAAAAATATGAAAAGTATTGTCATATTGATGAATAGAATATATGACAAAGCTCAGAAAAGAATTAAATAGTATAATACACATCATAACTAGAAAAGACATAATAGTATATCATTCAAATGCTTATTTTTAAAACCTAGTAGGATGATCTGACACATGGTAACTTTTGCAGAATGAATGGTAATTTTCCATTAATACTGTAACTTTCATTTAATATTAGCATTGGCTTGATACTAGCTATTTTATTTTTACTTGAAAAAATAATTGAAATCTAGTTCCTGTAAAAGATTTGAAAATATTTATAGACAAGTTATACCAAAATATAGTGTGAATTAACCAATATTTCACCCTCAAATATTAAAGAATACAAAATAAAGTTATTTTCATAAATCTGGAAGCATGTGGAAAGAGTATACTTAATGCCACAAACTCTACTTTCCTACCACAGAATCCTTTGGGCAGTATAGCAAACAGACATCTGCTTTGTATAGCTAATATAGCATTTATTCATCTCTTCTGTATTTAGACAGATTTAATTCTGCTCATACCCTGGTACTGGCCTCTCAGGATTGCTATGTTTCATGTGACAGAAAAACAATAAAAGTCATATTGCCCTAACAATCTTCAATTTCACTTTTTTTGTCTTTTGAGGCCAAATCAATGAAACCATCTGTCTCAAGTAGAAAATAAAAAATTTTAATTTCCTTCTTTCTGTTAACTTCTTCAGTTTATATTTCTGCCTATTGAGTTTTATCTCCTTTACTTTCTAAAGTGTCATAAAACTACAGTAAAATGTATTATTTGTGAAGCCGTCTTTCCATTTTGTAATAACTGATAGCTCTTACTGTCAAAATACTGCTTTTTCATGGGAGACATTTAGTTTCCCAGAGATGGAGGGGTGGGGTATGAGGGGGGCATCATCTTCATCTATCAATCATAAGCGTGTTTTTCAAGTGCTATATAGAACATTACAGAACTGTACTTGCTTTTCATAATTGCATGAAAAGTTTTAGCTTTAATCATGGTCTGTATTTATTGACCTTGAATGTAATACTTTAAAAGATGATCAGTTCTATTGGCACATTCAAAATGAACACTCATCTTTAAATGCTTAATAAACAAAAGACATGTTGAATTAATTGCCAGAAGATTGAATTATGTTAAGAATCACAGAAACTTTTATTTTATTTAAATTCGCTAAGACCTGATTTGTCACCATAAATGCATAGATGTATATGTATTTATATACATACATTCTAGATATACCATTGCGCTAGTGAGATTTTCATTGCTGTGAACAAATACGTAACAGGCACAATATGAAATAGCATAGGTGGGATTTGCTTATGGTTTCAGGGGACTTGCATTCCATGGTCTGTTGACTCCAAGGCAGGAATATCATGGTGGAAGTGTATGGCACAAAAAACTGCTTAGTGCATGGAAGCCAGGAAGCAGAGCAGGGAAACAGAGCCAAAAAGGAAGGGGCCAGGACCAGATATATACCCCAAAGTTAGGCCTTCTTGACCCACGCAGACACACCCAACGTGTCTTCTACTAACTTGTTGGTGGCTCCAAAGCCAATCAAGTTGATATTTGAGCATAACTTGCCATCCACCCGAGATAGTTTGTGTTTGAGTTACAAACAAAGAGTTCATTCAAGGCAGTAATCACATTATCAAAATATTCTGATTAGGATACTAGTATTGTGGGAGATTTTTGTTGTTATGGGGTTTCTGGTTTGTTTTGTTCTTTTAAGCTTTGTGGCTAACATGAATGGGCTCCCTCTATCTTGCTTTATATGTTCCATTTCGTTTTTAGCATAAATGTTTTGAATATGTGAAACTGGTCACCACTGATGAAAAGAGGATGAAGATTGTCTGGTCTTCCACAAATTCTCACATGAACTCAGCAAATAGAGCAAATTCAACTCTCTGGTAATTGTTGCTAGTAAAAGGGAATAAAGGCCTCCTTCATAGTCAGAACACATTAATCTGCTGCTTGTACCTCACTCCACACATAACTATAAACATAGCTACATGGAAAACAAAACCTATAGTAGCAAAGGGCTGCATTCTATGTGCTCCAGCATCAAATATGAATTTTATGAAAACATTTAAATACAGCTCAAGTTCCCTCAATGAGAATGCACATGAAAAAAAATAATTAATGGAAATGATCATTGGCATGTCTGATCTATGGATTCAAACTCTCGTTTATGTTTTTCAATTTTCCATTTTAAACTGGGGAAGGTTAATTGCTGTTACCCTTTCATGTTTCTTGTTACACAATCACTCTGATTGAAACACCATATGAAGCTTTAGAACTTAGCAGTGTCTGGTTAAAAGTCAATGTCATCTAAAGAGATAAATGATTAGTGGTTGGTCTTGAACAAAACAGCTTTCTGAATGGAAAATAGTTCAGAATGACTTCATTCTCAGATTTGTATATTGTTGTCTGGTAAAACAATGCACAAGCTGTTTTATTATAATCTCATATTTACTTTTATTTACTTAAATGATTTATTTCCAGAGATCAGTATGAGTTTTACTACATTAAATGACAATAAAGTACAATTTTATGAAAGGACTTATCAAAGCATCATAATAAATTTCCAAACACAGAAGTATGACTCAATAATTTGTTGGAATTAGAAAATATCAAGACAGAAATATATATAGCATGAGTTAGTCACAAATTTTAAATGCGAACCCATTCCAAAATCTTCCAATCTATTTTCTTCATGTCACATAAACAGAATTAGACAGAGAGCAGTAGTGAGTTGCCCCAGGTCATAACACCTTTTTAATGGCTAACCAGACAATGGCTGTCTCTCCTTCCTCTCCCTTTAACGTATCAGACCCAGGGGTCAAAATATAAACAGCACATGCATTAACTCAGTCATTCCTTTGAAGTTTTATATGTCTGTTAAATTAATAACATATGAATAAAAATCTGGGAAATCAACATGGAGATTTCAGAATTGTATTTCACCCAAGATAAAGAAACAACCAACTTTTCCTGATTATCCTCTAAAGCTATTCTATTACTACTAAAAATTAATGAGGAATGTCCAATAGTAAATTAAAGAGAACCCAATTGTATGTAGTAATTATTCTAAAAATGATACATTTTATCATTTCAACCTGTTTTTCTCATATCCCTGGATCGAGGATTATCCCATTCCCTTGCCAACATTTGAGAACTGCTGTGCCAAGTCACCTGTTCTCATAACTACCCAATGAGGAAGGCCAGGCAGGTGTCCACATTTTGCAGATGCAAAAAAAAAATTTTGTTATAAATGGTCAAGGCCCCAGAGCTAGAAAATAGCAGAGCAAGTTACAGAAGCGTCAACCTGTAAATCAAAATCTATTGTGCTTTTACCCGTTACAAACAGCCACAGAAGTTGAGAAAAAGAATATAAGTTTTCCTTAAGTGTAAATTTTTTAAAATGCAGTAAAAGTACAAGATGAGAAAGTGAATATACAGAAAATAACTTTGCTACTGAACAGCTTATACAACTTGTTGTGCACATTTTTTTGATAAACAGAAGTATGTTATTACATACCATTTTAAATTACATTTACTTTTTTTTGCTGAAAAAGAAAATATTTAAAATCACATTATTGTTAAAAAAAGTAACTCCTTCTGTAGTTCTATTCAAACAATTTTCTGTAAAAATGCTTGTTTTTCTAGCTAGAGGAAAGAATTGAAAGATAATATTAAACACAGAAACTTAAATTTGTTTCAGGTTCATAATCATGTGATGATACAAATACCGTTTCATCTTTTGCATGGCTCAGCACTAGGATGAAACAATTGAAAAACTTCCAGTTATCATGATGCATGTTTCACATTTATATTTACCATTACTGATTTATATCATTCATTTTCATTGAGACATTGAGAAGAGTCTTTTTTTTTCTAGTAAAGTCAAAATTTCTCATGTTCTTTTTTATTCATCTTCTCTAGATATATTTATCAATACCAGATTATTGTTCAGCCACTGGAGATACGATTATAAGTAAACCAGGCAAGAGTCTCTGCTCTAGCTTAATTCTACTAAGGAAAGATGAGCACTAAACAAAATATTTGAGTAATTTTGTTTTTACTCAGTGTGGTAAGTAGAATAAGGATGACAGCAACAACAGTGAAATCAAGAAACGTGTAAAAGAAATGTCAAGAAGTGGTACAGTTGGAGTTAACAAAATGTCTCAGTTGGTGATTTTGAATGAAATCCCGAAAGAAGTGATGGAGATGATGTGATCAGAGGGAACAAAAATGATAGACTGAATAAGAGAAAGAAGAGCAGGAAATCATGTGGCGAAATTGAAGGGGAGTGAGACTACAGCTCAGCTCTAGAACAATTACCTACCATGCAGGAAGCTGTGGACCCAATGCCCAGTTACACACACACACACACACACCCACAAACACAGAAATCTAGAGAACATAATTTTAAAAGTGCCCATAAAGCCAGGCATGGTATTACAGGTTTGTAATCCCCCTACTCTGGGAAGATGAGGCAGGAGGATTAAAAGTTCGAACCCAACCTGAGAAAATTACTGACGAACTTTCTCAAAATTTGAATGAATAAATAAGTGAACACACTGAGGTTTTAGCTCATCCCTCCTTGGGTCCAAGTACCAGTACTACCCTCAAAAAAGAAAAGTGCGCATGAGTCATTGAGTCCCTATTCTGAATATGAAGACACTGAAGTATTTTGAGTAGAAGACACACATGATATGACTTATATTCTGACAGAATTATTCTGATAGCTATCTTAAGAATAAACTCAAAGGAAAAGTTAGAGCCATCAAGAATCCATAGAAATAGGAAAGCTAGTGTTGACCATCCAACTACATGGTTGAGGTGCTGGTTAGGAAAAATACTGGATGAATGGATTCTGAAAATACTTTACACGTATTAGAATAAGATATGCTGAACAACTGAATAAATATTGTAAGAAAAGATAGAAAAGCTAAACTGTCAGCAGATTTTTAATGTGGGCACTTACATGAATGAAGTTTTCATATATTAAAGTGAAGAACGTACTGGTAGAATTGTTTGGTGGCAAAGATCAGAACTGTGACATCAGACATATTAAGTTTAAGATACCCAGAAGATAGTGAAGCAGGAATGTTAAGTAAGCCCTGAGAGAGGTAAGCCCATAAAGGAAGCTCAAATTGAAGTTAATATTTTGAGTCATTATCACATCAATGAAAACAAAAGTGATGATACTGGATAAGATTGCTGGCACAAGAATGTACAACAGATGTTAATGTATAAAAAAAAAGATGTTAATATCCAAAATCTGTGCCCTGGGGACACTCTTAGGTTTCCAAGAGTGGAAGATAGATGTGAAGTATCAAGTTTGAAGCTGTAGCTCAGTCATAGACCACTAGCCTAGCACACATGAATCTTTGGTTCTATCTCTAAGAGAGAGGGGTGGGGAGAGAAAGAGAGAGAGAGAGAGAAAGAGAGAGAGAGAGAGAGAGAGGGGAAAGAGGAAAGAGGAACAAACATTGAGGTAGGAAAAAAAATGAGATAAACTGGGTGCCAGGAAAGCCAAGTAGAAACACTGTCTCAAACAGAGAAAACTCACTCAAATGCTGATGACAGGTCAGATACAATGACAATGATCTGCAGGTTGGATTTAACAATGTGAAGATCCACAAGTAAATTCGACAAGCATACTGAACACTTTTGGTGATGTTGTACATTAAAGAGAAAACTGAAAAACAATTAACTACCCCTTTGAGGGATTAGATGAGAATGTATCAAGCATAATATGAAGTAATATCTTGAGAATGAAGTTAGTTCAAGAGAAGAAAATAGAAATAACAGCATGAGATGGTGATTGCTTGTGGTAGTTTACTTCTGATTCATCTTATAATCAAAAGGGCTTTGTAAGCTACAGTCTCACTTAAATATGAAAACAAGGGTAAGGTATAGACATTTTGAGGGAATAGGAAAAGTTAAAAGCAACTCAGCTGGAGAATGGGAGAGAAAGATTGAAAAAGCAAAATGTTTATTTAAGGTATCAAGACCTCATTTGAAGTTGTGATTATGGAATTACTAAGAGGAGAGTATTGATCATTTGCAGACATGCACAGTTAGCTCTGTGGGTACAGGCATGGGATGGATATGGAGTTAGATTTAAGTACCATTACCATTTTGCTAAGTTACCTGACAGTGTGAGAAAAGGGTAAGGAAATTGAAGGGCTAAAGCAAGGGGGCAATTAAATGGTATCTGCATTATTGAGGTGAGTGAGGAAGAAAGTGGGAACCTGTGAAAGCTGTGTGCTAGTGACACGAGGTGAGCTGGGGTATAGGTCCATTTGTTTGGTTAAAGTAACTTTTAGATGCCAAATCACTGAAGAACTTGAGCGGGAGGGACAGAAGTTATGACTACAAAATAGGATGCTAATATAGGTAAGTCAAGGTCAATGGAATCGTGCTGGGAATAATACAAGACAGGAAAGTAGCTAAATCAGAGAAGTGAAGGAACTGAGAGTCTTTGTGGAGACTAAAACCTAGGAACATGCTGTTGTGGAAAGAGTGCGATGATAGAATTGAGCCAGGTTCTAACACATTTTCACAGAATTAGGACAAATAAGACTACGAAAGATGTCAGCACTGACAGTGATGTGGGCGAAGAGCTGAGATCAAAGATGTGAGAATTTTAGGCACAAGGAGCAAAGATCATTTGAATGTGACAAACCTTCCTCTAAGCCAGCATCCCTTTTTGGAAGAAGACTGCGCCCTCAGGAAGCTTAGATGACAAAATTGTTCTCAGATGAGGGCCAGATTTTGTAAAAGAGAAAAAAAAAAGATAACTAAAATATGCATTTATTGATTGTTTATTGCAATGAATTCAACATGCCTTCATGCTGTCTCTTAATTCACTTGAAGATACCTTAGATTTATGTATTTTTTATAAAGAGGTTTAACTATTCTTTCATTTAATTTCAGCTGTAAGTATATCTCTACATATAAGAAAACAATCTGAATGACATCAAAGTATTTCTACCAGACCACACAGCTTGTAAATGACAAGTAACAGCTATGATACAATTGAGATTTAGATGCAGCACCTGTACAAAGCTTCTCAGCAGACATTTTTAATATTTGCTTCCCCCACTAATCCATCCTCTTAGATGAAATATCAAGAAAATTATCCAAACACGGTCTACTTATAGCCAGTGTTATATGATAGGACACATGCCTGCCCCTCACACATGATTCTTATGTATCCATTTAATAAAGAATTAATTACTGAAGTAGCCACTAGGGAAAAGACTGTGATCAATATAGACATTCTTGCCTCCCTAGAGGCAAACATTTAACAGGAATTAAATGTGTAATTACGCGAATAAAATACTGAAAAGCCTATAGTTGTAAAAAAATTTAGAGTGGTCTTAGCTTGGTTAAGGGACTGAGATTTCTTAGAAAAAAGTGACCATTCAGAGGCATGACCTAAAGTGTGTGAGAGTTTTCCATATGAGGTCAGAGAGACTCCAGGAAGGTAATATTTGAAGACCTTGAAAAGGGAGGAAAACCTAAAGGACTGGACAGAGGAGACAAAAGGTGTAACTGAAAAGAAAGTAAGGGAAGCAAAATATTTATTCTTCTCTCTGTTGAAAACCCCTAGAAAAGATTTGGAAGTAGAAGAATAATTTTGAGTATTCTCATTTAAGCAACTGTCTAGTTAAATTCCTTCTTAATTTTTATAATATTGAACTTTATGTTGAATATTCCCGTTCAGCTATATGCTTTTCTTCTGAATCATGTACACTTACAAATTGCAAAAGGAATTTCCTAAGGCAATACCAAGACAGTTTTAAGCTACATATGAATATGCTCATATTACACTCATAATATGTCATTAACAATTTAGCATCAACATATATGAAGGGTTTGCTTTTGTTTATGATTAACTTAAATTTTATTGTGAAATAATGCACCTGCTTTCAAAAAAATCAGATCAGTGATAGAGGAGAGATGATATAAATGACACAACTTTATTTGTGGGTTTCAATATATTTCTTTCCAAAAAAACATGAATGTATGCTTACACACAAGCCATGCATGAGTTTGAACTTCTTAATTGAGCATTCAGTTTACTCAGTTTTTCCATTTATCAGGCCTCTGCTCTCAAATTATTACTATTACATATTTGTCTAAATGTTGTCTTTTACTAAAGGCATTTTCTAATTGATTTCTTAGACAATGAAGTAATGATCATAATAACTTTTGGTTTCCTTTGTTAAAGCAGAATATATTATAAAAGTAACAAATTAAAATCAACCTTGATTTCATAGTTTAAAAGCTATCTTTTTTTGAATTTTAAATATAGATAAGACTCATTTTTTGAGAAATAACACTTATTATAAAGAACCTCAGGGTCATTATTTGTGAGCTATAATATTCTATAAAATTTAGAACTATTATTACCATTTCTGAATAATTTAAATTTTCTTTGTTAGGCAGTGACCCATGTACTAACATTTCTGTCAGCTAATCAAAGCAGATCACTATTTTCAAAGCTTAAAAAAAAAAAAAAGATGCATGTTATGCAATTTCACATAAAATGTTAAGTTATATAATGAACTGAAAAGCTAGATAATTCCCTTTTTCAATATCACATACAAATATAAGTAACCAAATGGCACACATATATAAAAATACATGTATACAATATCTTCAAATTTGATGTTCAGTGAAACTCTAGATTTTTCTGTTGACTGAATTTAAATCATTCATTTTCAAATGACTTTTCTAAGCACATTATACTAGTATCTGGCTTCCTCAGTCCTTTCTCCATAAACTGTATACTTCAGTATAATTGAAAGTCAAAGTTCAAAATAAGTTTTTTAGGAAATCATTTAGATTAGGCACATGGTTTAATGGCTGCCTTTACTTCACTACCAATTGGTCACCCATATACTGCTTCTGAATTCTATAATCTTTAAAGAATTATATTCTATGTTTGACTTAGTTCCTTCTCCCTTGTGTTTAACAAAAATTTGTCTTCTGTCTTCATCTTTTCACTACTACTAACTTATTTACTTGGCTGAACATAATGGTTCATTTGTAATCCTTACCCATTTTGGATGGTCCTAAAAGTAACAATACAATAAAGCTAATTGTAAATGCAAGTAATATAAATGCAAGTAAATGCTAAGAGAGTGTGCAGAGTCATAATTAAAGAAGGTTTATGAAATAAAGTTTGGATAATTTCAATTAGGAAAGACATGCTAAGAAGAATAGAATGCATAGAAAACTGCAGATGGTAAAGCTGTTTTTGTACAGAGTTTATGGTGTGCATAAAGTGTAGATGACTTACATGATGAGAATGGGTAGGGGAATGATTAGGCTTTTACCTAGAAAGGACAGTTAAGGAAATATTCTAGGAAACTATAAATATCTGACAAAAGTTTTGAATTTTGTTTAGGACAAGGGATAAACACACTGCAAAATTTCAGTAGGGTATTTATACATTCAAAGTCATCTTTATAAATATTAATCTTGAGTCAATATAAATAAATGCATCTAAAGACAAAAAAGGATGTAAAAACTGCTTCAGAAGGTGACAAAAATGATAGAGTAAGTGTGTTTGAAGTGAGGGTATTTTGAGGGGGATTAATAGCAATGTGACTTATACTGCAATATATTTTTAAAAATTAAACTTTTGTCATATTTCTCAGTCACATCTTGTAATTTGAAATGTTGAAAACTTGTGTGAATGTCACAATAATTTGAGCATTAAAAATAAATTTTAAACTGATGACAAAAAAGGAGCAAGAGGCAGCTGTGTATCTAAGTCATATTGTTTATATATATGGTAAAATTAACAAGTTAGGTAATTTGTCATAATTACTTAAAATAGTGTCTTAATTACTTTTCTCATTGATGATACAAAATACTTGACAACCAAGATTAATGGAGGAAAGGTATATTTAGCTCATAGATTGTAGAGGTTTCTGCCCATAATCAACTGACTCTGAGGCAGGGTGGCACATGGCAGAGGGGCCAGAGTTCCCCATGGCTGAAGACACCAGAAGCAACAAGAAAGGAGGGAGAAAGAGTGACAAGCAAGTCATTTTCTGTCCTTTATATTGTATGCAGGCTACCTGCCCTAGGGTTGATGTAACACTCACATCGTTAATCCCAACCCTGGACCATGAATCAATCACAAACTCTAGACTCAGCCACCTCTGAAAAGCCCCATCTAAAAGGGCACAAGGCTTGAGAAGACATCTAGGAAGTTGTGATCAAATCATACCATCAGTGTTTCAATTAAAAAATATTATAGTAAAAGATACACTGCCATTGATCCCCTTCAAAATAATCTCCTTCTCCTCAGACACCTTCATCCAATAGTTCTTGACATTTTCTAAAGTAGTAAGAATAATTGAGAATATATAAAATGTTTGTTAGGAAATTATCCCAGGAAAACAAAGAAGATATCCCAATTTAAAGTTATTTAAAATATCCCATTTTAAAGGTATTTAATATTCTGTTTTAAAGTTATTTAATAATATCCCATTTTAAAGTTATGTAAAACTTCAAGCTGGGCATTTAGCTCAGTGGTGTAAATGCCTCCCTGGCAAGTGCGAGGTCATGAGTTCGATCAAAAAAAAAAAAAGCTTTGAGCAGATAAAATGTAATTATTATAAAATTTCTGTTGATGACATTTAAACCTGGGGGTTATACATAGAAAGACCATTTAATAAATGATATTTGTAATGAATAATCTTGCAATTTCTATTTCCTAACACTGGACAGAGATAACAAATCTAGAAGTTTAAAGAACTTTTTCAATAGTGTCAAAGAAAATGTTCTCATTTAGACACTTTTAAGCAAGTATGAATATGTTTTTATAAATACAATAATACATTAACATATTCTAAAATGTTTTATGTTTTCAAAATGTTCACCAGATAGGTTCAAACTTTTAATTATGCTGCATCAAATTTTAATTTGACGGCTTAATTCTCCAAGAAAATCTACAAGACTTCCCAGAATGGTGGAGTAGCTGCAGGTTTTCTATGTTATACCCAACATGTCTAAATCCTTTTTCACATTATGTAAAAAGTTATGAGTAATCAGGTCAAGGCAGTATGCAAAGAAAATTATCAGACTGTGAAACTAAAGGAAGGCCTGTTAGCCACAAGCTGTACACCTGCTTGCTCATTTCTCACTTTAAATGGTTTGCCATTCTGTTTATAAAATCTGATTAAACAGAGTTTTGAGTGAAGGGGAAGAAAGTATCTTAAAATAATTTCTTCTAAAAGATAAGCTATCTTTACCTGAATAATTCTTTAAAATCTTTAAAAATTTAAATGTGTATAATTTAAAATATATTACATAAAACTTTTCATTTTAAAACATGGACTAATTCTAATAACAAAATAGATTATTTTAAAAATTCAGACATTATTATGTAAACCAAAGCCTCTGCTTATTAAAATAGTCACTTCAAATATGAATACAGATCACCTTTAAGCTGAGATATAGATTCTAAAATAATTGGAATAATGAAGTCTTACTTTACTTTTTATATATTGCTCTTATGAAATATATTTTTTCTAAGACTATAACTCAAAATATTTATTTACTTCCATTTCAATTTACATTTGCCCAAAGATGATGGCCACAGTATCAGTAATAATTGTACTCTAAAAAGTAAGAATTTTTTAACTTGGTGGATATATTTTAAATCCTGTTTTTAATAGTAGTTCTATTTTTCTTTACATAAGATGACTAAGTTACATTTTAATCATGAAAGGTATTTTATATTCATTTCTCTCGATAATCTTATATGGCTGGCTTTCAAACTGTGTTCATCTTGTATCTTAAGGGCAAAATGAGATTATTCATTTTGTTAGTTATAGTAATAATTGATAGTTCACATGATTTCTTCCATTCCTTTTATAAAATTTTATAAAATTAGTATCTAAAAATATATCATTCATTTTTATTCATCAGCTCTGTGACAACAAAACAAAAATGACAAAAACATAATTTAATCACAAATATGCATGGACATTATTCTTTTGGATATTCGGCATTATTAATTATTAAGTAGAGGAAAACTAAATATTTTGCTACTAGTAATGCTAGAACATTACTTCATTAAGTGTTTGAATTTTTTTTTTACATTTTCTAGTGTAAAGTAGATTCATATACTATGAAAACTCTACTGCTAGGATAAAAGTCAAATAATCTGTTTTTAAATCTCAGATCAGGCATGTTCTAATTTTGGGATCTTGACAAATCACAGAAAACTTCCAAACTTCTACTTCCTCATCTCCAAAATATATTTAATTTTCCACCTTACAGAGTAACTGTGAGATTTAGAAATTGTACAAGAAGATCAGTTACCTTAACGAGAAGCATAAGCTGATTTATAGGTAGAAGTATAAATGCCTTCTGTGTAGAATGATCTGTAATCATTACTATTTGTCGACTTCTAAAATACAAATTTTTCATGTGTGTTTTCCTATATGACCCATATGACTTTGTTTTCCTCTTATTATTGTTGTTTTAATACACATATTTTGCATAGAAAACATGTAAAAGGAAGGTAAGTACTTTTAACTTACTATAATATGTAATATTTGCTAAATTAATTAATATTTTAAAATTAGGGAGAATGCAATTTTCATGCTGGTTTATAAGTTACATCTGCAGAATATGTAATATATTCGATTGCGTGCATATTTCCAGTAATTGCATCATGAGAAATAGGAATTTAGCTAGGCTGTACCTGATCTGTATGCATACATGCAAAATGCAAAGATAAGATCCAGATGCAAATTTGATGGTTGCATCTTAGGTATACATTCTTTGAAGACATATTAATTAGAGTCAGCTTTATTTCCTCCAGTATTCTGTTTTAGCATTCTTTTTTCAATTTTCTGTCATGGTTACTCTCCCAGAGATAGATTAAATTGACAACCTTGACCATTATTGTTTTCTTGACTATATCTTTTTTTTCTGTAAAACACGCATTCATTCTTCAAGAATAGTTCTCAACTTATTAATGCTTCAGGAGATAAATACAGAAGGTACTTGTTTATAGATGGAAGCATTAAATTTAATTTTATAAGTATTGATCACTTTCTGCAATGTGTTAGGCATTTTGCTAAGAACCCAAGTTACTAAAACCGTGCTTGTCCATGTATTTTTTATTCATGATAGCTTCTTTTTGATTATGGAATAATTTTCCTTTTATCAGTGAAAGAAATAAGATGTACTTAAGTGATAGACTTACGTTTACATATATAGTTAGCAGAGCTAGCAAGACATTAAGTGTATCCTTACTTCCATTCAAATTATAACATGCTGTCTTCGCATTACTAATTATAGAGGGGAAAAGTACATAGACTGCAGTTTCTTCTAATTCTGCCAAATCTCTATGGAATTTCTTTTCCAAATAAGGTTAGTGACAGGAATGTCAATGGGTTAATGAAAGGGAAAAGCACGGCACATTTTGTTTCAAATTCACTTTAGGCTTTAAATAGTGGATGGCATTTGAGTCTAGAACTTGACTCTATGCTTACAATACACTGTTAAGATAAGAAATGTCAATTATCTGGCTAATTTGTTAATGTAGACAGCCAGTCAAGCCCCGACATGAACCTTCGTTAGTGTATATGATCAAAGTTAACTTTGGACATACTATAAATTGATTCGTTAATTGCTAACTTTTCCTTCACTTTGGTTCTTGTAGACTTCTGTTGGAAGAAAAGTAATCCACTGAATTCATGGCTTATCTCTTTCTTCCCAAATCAATGTCTAAAATTTTAAGAATTATTTATAAATAAAATTGCCTGTTAAGATAAAAACCTTTCTGCTATGTGACACTATATTTTGAACAACTACTTAGTCCTAAAATTCTTTAAAGAATTTTACTTTTATTAACCCATTAGTCCTAGGAGACAAGCATTAAAATCATCCAACTTTAAAATCAGGTAATTAAAAAGTTTAAATAAATTAAGCAAGTTTATATACCTAGAAAGTGGTAAACCTGGTGTATAAATTCTTTTTAAAAATATCTCTATTTAAGATAAGTTTCTAAAGTTTAGTAAAAAATGTATATAATAAGTAAATGGCACTATTTTTTTATTTACTATAAGATCAATAGTTAAAAGATTTCAATGTTTTTGAAAATCATGGATTTGCTATTAAATTAGACAATTCTGATAAGTCATAATAAATGGAATTTTGGTACATAAAATTAAATGATAACGTTAAGAAAGTAAGTCTATAGTTTGAGTTCATGAGATATAAATTAGAAGTAAGAATTCAATAATAATGTTCTGCATCATGGTAGTATTTTGATAAGAATGTACTAAAATTGTAGGTGATAATGTACATCTCAAACATAATAATTTTAAAAATTCTGATAAAGATCTTTGGTCTTGCTAATTGTGTTAATATAAAAACTGCAATTGACATTGTTGGCTTATCTATTTTAATAATTGGTACTCTTGAAGTCTATATATTAAGATTCTCTACTTGTAGATTAAGTTGTTCTATAGTCAGATGTTTGGGCCAAATCTCAGACAATAGCCATTCCACTCTATAAATTCTCCTATACTTGGACAATCTAACACATTCCTAAAAGATTCTTAACGTGTCCTGCCTAATATAAGTGTTCCCGTGGTTCCTTATTCCTAAAAATTAAATTTCCATCTCCCAGACTCTGTTTCCAGTTTCATTCTCTGTATTTCCTCTAATAAATATCATAAGCTTCTCTTTACAATGAATTCTACACTGCTAATTCTTACCAGAAGTAGGTGTGAACTATTAAACATGAAGTGCAAGTAACTTGTCCTTCAGGGTGCACCACATATAGGCAGTATTCTCTTTCTCTTTAGCTAAAAAATAAAATAATTTCCTGTTCTACTCCTAATTCTATTTTATTAATTCCTTTTTCATAGTTGCTGTGACATTCTAATGGAGCTGCTGTAATGTTTTATATGTGTTTTATCAGTTTCACAAGATAATATGGCAGTTTACAGTAGAAATACTGTCTTATAAATATTTATATGTTTCACACTGCCTTGCTGATCTTTCTAATATAAGATTTTTTAAATAAACAAATGTATACTAATATAGCCTAACATGCACACTTTATTGACCAAACTGGGAGTCTGAGAAAGTAAATGATTTACTTTTATCTGACAAGGATTCATAACCACATCTACAAATGTATTTATTTACAAGATTTTGAATTATAACATTTTGTAAATGGAATGAACTCTGGCCTCATCTGCACCAGCCTCTATCTCTAAATATTTAGTAAAAGTAAATATTGCTGTACTATCTAGTGTTGGGCATACGAGGAAAATAGCAGGATTTTCTGGAGTAGTGTTTATGCTCATATTTCTCTAGTTGACTTCTTGGTTACGATATGGAAAAAATGACTCTCTACCTGTTAGATGTCAGATGTATTGAGTTTCTCGTCTCACAACATCGAGGAATGAAGTCATGCATGGACCCAAGGAGGAAGATAGGAGAGTTTTACTGGAGCTAAGGAGAAGAATAACTCCTAGAATTCCAGGAGACATCCTAAGTAAGTGGCAGCTGAGGAGGCCCTTTGTCAGGGATAATTTTTACAATGAAATCCTAACACAGGTACAACATGAGTCATACCATAGTCAACCAATAGGATTATACATACAGCCTTTTAGCTAAAATTGATCCAATAGGGAAAAGAGATGCAAAGCAAGGGTAGATGATAAGAAAGAGGATGGGATTGGTCCAGATGTTTTGGTCACCTATCTACGTGTCTGATATTCATCTGGGCCTCCTGGCCCAAGTAGTGCTAATTGTATAATCTCAAACAGCTGCTTATCTCTAGGGAAGCCTGGAGACTTGGCCATTGTATCTCCATCTTGAGACCTGGCTCTCTTAAGTTTGCCTCCAGTCACAATCTCTGTGTGTTTTATCTTCTGTTCTGACTTTCTTAAGGGTCCAATCCCTCTCTGACCACACATGAATTTCTGTGTAAGCTGTCTGTAATAGTTGTAGGTAGCCTATTCAATTTTGAACAACATATTGGTAATAAAACAGAGAGGAGCCAGGAAGAACTAGACATGATACAGAGGTCCCAGCCAAGTAGCTGAGTTTTAGGAAAAACTTTTAATAATGCATCAAATGCTTTCCTTTCTTACTCCTTGAATTTTTTTCATGAGCCTCTTGACTTCGTCCCCCAAACTCTGGGCACTTAGATCTTGTAGGTTGTTGTTTTTCTCA
The DNA here is from genome assembly GCA_004365215.1 of Cuniculus paca. NCBI lineage: Eukaryota > Metazoa > Chordata > Mammalia > Rodentia > Cuniculidae > Cuniculus > Cuniculus paca. The sequence continues at coordinate 16,695 of RJWT010012854.1, forward strand.
TCATTCAATTTTAAAAACCCATAGAAAAATAGGTATGATACCTAACTTGAAGTAAAAAGATGTGTAATGTATACTTTTCAAGAGTAATGACTTTTTTCTATGTACCAAAAAGCCTAACAAGCCTCTTGACCATGGAAAGCATATGGTAAATATTTATTGGTTGATTTGGAAGGTAGAGATATAAAAAAAGCAATCCATTGAGGCACAGAAGAGAAAGTGAGCTTTTCCTGCCAGGCAACTGTACTTAAATTTCATGTTCTGTTATACAGTATTACCATATGATTTGGTCTTACGAGGTAGCAAAAATGGATTTCCACATCTGTCTGTTGTGGTTACATCTACTCTCATGGTAAGCTGAGCGACTGGAAGCAGCTTCACCTGCAGATGATAATGCTGAGTTTCTCACACTATGTGATGCTGCTGATAACTACAAATCAGTAGATTAGGGAATGTTGCCTTGAACACGCAGAGATCTCTCAGGTCTTGTTAGAAGAGCAAAAGATAGACATGTAAGTGGTTCTTATATATCAAAGTGAGACTTCACTTGACTGTCCCAGCCCATAGGGAAAACTTTTTCCTCTGAAATCAAGGAGACTTTACTGTTTGCATTTACACTAATGCAGTCAATGATATTTCCATATGCCATCCCTTCATTAAAAATGTATCCTTGCATACAAAAATGCAGATTTGTGTATCTTTTTGCATTACTGGTGGAGGTATTTTCTGAATGGCCTGTGAGTTTTAACAAGAAGGGATTTTAGGAAAACATTTAAAAGAAATTCAAAAGTTCCTTGGGGTCAAGAACCAGTTTTCATTTCCTAACCTAAACCTTAGCTGAATATGTGAAGCAGACACACTCTGTTATAACAAGTTTTATAGTCCTAAGGCACACAACTAAGGAGGTGAAAATGCACCAACATAATATTAAAATTGAGTAAATGAGAAAGTGTTGATATAGTAGAACATTGAAAAAGAAGGTGACAACGATGAGCAAGAAAATGAAATCTTTGTGAATTCATGAATGCTTGTGAATTTATCAGAGTTCTATGTTTTATTTTTATTGTTTATTGGTATAATTTAGACATGCTAAATGAAGATATATATATATATATATATTTTTTTTTTATTTGGACCAGGACTCAACCTAAGGACCTTTTGCTTGCCAGGCAGGTGCTGTGCCACTGAGCTATATCCCTGGCCCTAAGAGTTTTATATTTTATTCTGAATTTTTTCTTCCAAATATTTTCCTATTGAAATATTATCTTAAAAATAAACCTACATTATTTAGATAAAATCTACTTAATACTTATATGTAAAATGATCAAAAATCACAGAGATTGTATATTAGCTATTATTTGTTTTTTGTTGGATTGCAGAGATATAAAATGTGAGTTCTACTGTACCAGAAAAATGTTGTGAAAGACAGCAAAATGAGCACCTTGCACTCTCAAGACTTCCTTTGGACAACAGGTTTACTACTGAGGGAAGTTTTCTACTTTCTTTCAGAGCAGCTACAGTCGATTCAGGGTCTGGGATAGATTCAGTCTTGAGAAACCAAAGGTCAGGTTCCAATGTGATATGGGGCAATCACACAGCTAGTATATCAAAATCTACATCAAATAGGGGTCAATATGATATTTTTATTTCTGTATAGTAAAAAAGTGTGTATGTGCATGAATACATTCAAGAGTTCGCAGAATCCCTCTTGAAAGAAACAGGCTACTCATGGTAGGAGTAGGATTTGGAGGCCGCGTTAGGAGGGAGTCTTATTCTGTATTTTGGGCATTTGGAATTAGGTGCCATGAACATTATGGCCAAAGGTAAGTAATTACAGATTATGTTTTAAGCTAATTATTTAAAGAAAGTCTTCCTGTGAAGAATACAGTATTGACTGTCAATATGCTAGATTAGAATAAGAAGGAAACCAAGCTTTCAAGTAAATATGAGACAAGAATCATAAAAAAAATAATTTCAGGGTTTTCTCTTTTATTAATGAAATTGTAAGCATCTGCAATGAGATCAGTGAGATAAAACTATACTGTCTGAAAACTGAGCGGGGAAAAGAAGGCATAATACAGATTACACTTCAAAAGTCCTGATTTCAGGAGGTCCTACGCAGCTCTACCCTTCTCACACTGGAGGTCAATGCCAATGGATCCCGCCATCCATCCAAATATCCTCCCTGTAGTTCTTCACTGTTTTTCTCTATCTATACTTACAAAGAGCATAGATTGAGTCAAGGCATAAATCTACTAAAATAGAACACTTTTGGTTTTTCCTGTTGTTTGTGGTGTGGAAAAAAAAGAGTGATAAGGGGAGAGAAGACAAGATTATAAATAAATCTTTGTCAAGTTTAATATTTTCTTCTTCAAATTCAGCTTTAATCTTTTTCTTTAGGACCTGCTACATTTGTCTTCTTGTACATATGCCAGCATCCACCAAAAATGCTTATGAAATACATAATTCACAAAATAAGTAAGCTATAGATAATTCCTAATTATATAGCTGACCTAGAATAAGGAGGCTGCACTTGTATGCAATTAGTTATTATTTACCAATAGACTTCTTTAATTTAAAAACAGTTCTGTTGTGTATGAGTGTAAGATGTTCTGGATAATACTCAGTATCTGTAGTACACTGTATAAAGATGCAAGTCACAAATTTTGCAACTTAACCTATAGAGCTGAAATAATTGTACTACTATGGAAATGTACAATTCCCAGAAACCTTATTGAAAAGCACTCTGTCCCCAAATCATGAAGTTTGAGTGAGATTTCTGATTAGGTTACCAAAAATGATTAATATCTGAATTCTTACATTAATGTATTTTCTAAAATGAACTTGTTAAAAAAATCTTCATTTCAATTTAAGTGGCTGCTGAGAATATTTTATTAGAAAATCTGGTGTGACATCAAACTGTACAGGGTATTCTAATATGTGTCATTGTTGTGCAAACAACTACATTTCTTTTCTTGAAAGTGTGTGCCACGAAACAAATGGAACAATTTGCCGGTATGTTCCAATCCAGTTATGTGTCTCGTCATTCCTGTGTCTTCATATAATGTTTAAAAATGACTAGCATGCTTTCTTTTTTCATATTTTGACTGCAGTTATACCTATATTTTTTCACTCATTTTAAAAAATATTTGCTCCTATTTCCAAGGTATTTCCCAAATTTGCACCTTAGTACTCCTACATGGGGAAAAACAGTTTATCTTCTGTTTATCTTCTGGCTTTGAGACAATGTATATGTCCTGGGCATGTTCAAAAAATGTGACTATATAACTAGAGTTTTTAATCTGTTTTGTAAGAAAATGATCCCTTTAGACATTACAAGTTACAATAAAATAACCAGTTACCAAAATCTTCACACATTTTATCTCTAAATACTTTGAATTGTTAAAATGTCAATATACATAAATTTTAATTCATACAGTATCTCATTAATTACCAGTAGTGGTTTTTTTAGTTATGTAGCCAAAAGTTTAGACTGTTTAAATTGGACTTTGTATGAACTACAATTATGGTGAATTATAAAAAAAAAAAAGATGGTAAAACTGACATACATATATAGCAGTGTTTTTCCTCAACGTCATTTCATACTACTTATTTGAGTCTGACAAAGCTTGTGGCAATTGCTAAGGAAATAATCCTCATAATATAACAATCGAATAAACTTACTCTCCTAATCACTGAATACAGAAATTGATAATCAAATGTTATATATGATAATGGTTTTATTTAAAAACCAGACCACATTTTGATAGGATTAATTCCTGAAATCAGAGAAATTAGTATGAATGTTGAGTACATGAAAGTTGAAAATGCAGTTGAAAAGACTGCATAGCTCTTTGGTAGTTGGAAAATGGTAATCAAGCCTAAGCAATGCATTGATTTTTGGACAAAATTGTTTGTGTATGTGTTTGTGTATACATAGAAGTACTTTTCTCTTATTTTCAGTTGTATGTTGCAGAGCCACTTCCATAGCATGACACTGTTGGTCCTCAAATTTGGAAGGGCACAAAAAGCTGTATTTGTTGCCAGTCAAGGAAATGTGTTTTCCAAACAAGGATAACATTTTACTTTTCTTCCTCCTCAGTTCTGCAGTAGTGTAAGTGTTAAAGCCTGAGAGGTTTAGAAAGCTGCAGTGAATGTGTTAAGACTGTTAATGAAGCTTCTGAATCTAAGGACAAAATTAGCTCTCACACCCACACTGAGCTAAGTACAGCAACTGTCTGATAGAATGCATCACGACTTTTACCTGGGGACACGGGTATTATATTCAGCTGAATTGATGAAATTGGGAAGACAGATGTGCCCAAAGGACATTTTAAGAAGCTTGTACCTACATAAATTGCTTGTGAAAAATCTCTAAAATTTGAATAAGAAACCAATGTAAAATGCTTTCTGCCTGTAAACTCCAGGTCATATGATATATATTATCTAGCATATCTTTTAGGGAGAGAGAACATTTGACTTCCTCTTGGTATCAAGTAGTCTATATAATTTCAAGCCCAACGAATATCTATTTTTTTCCTTTTTAAAGATATGTACTCTGGACTAAAAAGTTTAATAAGGGATGCTAATTCTTCATGTTGTTTGCCTTAAAAGATTAAGATCAGTCTTTCTGCATACCATGACTGACATATAAAATGTTTCTTAAATTAATTAATTTGGATAATGTAACCACTTAGCAAGAAGAATCACAAAGTTAAATCATCAATATCAGTGTATATTCCTTAACAAATTAAAAGACCTTTAACCTAGGTCCTTGTACATCGAGACGTGATAAGACAACTCTAATAGTCTCCAAATATAAATCCTAGAGGCATAAACTTTTAAAATTAAGACTATTGAATCTCATTTGTAAAGACACAAATGCTAAGAAACTCTCTTACTTGTAATTCTATGCTATAAGTTCTTGGCAGTTTTTGGTGTAGGAAGGTTGCAGATAATTAGATTTGTTTTAGGTTTACAGTCCTAAGAAACATGGATTAGGTGTCCCAAGTCCAGAGTCGTGACTTTTGACAGTAGAATAAGCAAGTGAAAGAGTTAACTGTATAATTATCACCTTACATTTTCATATAATCATGAACTATTAAAGATTCTTATTATTCAATAAAATTTTGGTCTTAATTTCTTAGAAAACTTTAGTCTCAGAAAATTCTAGAATCAAGGATTATTCCTGTGTTACTGTGTAAAACAGAAAGTCATTTAAAATTGTGAAGTCAGTGTCCTTTAAAATACTAAAAATCTTCTGATATTGACAGTACTGACTCTACTTCTAACATATAGCTATTGACATTAGCAAAAAAAATGAGGTCACCTTTAAAATTCATAAAACTAATAGTCCTGTCCACCAGAGGGCATGGATTTTCCATTAAACAAAAGTGATAGAGAATGAATCTGGAAAAGTCAATGGCTGTAATGTGAACTTTTTTTTTTTTTTGACTGGCCAT
>RJWT010012855.1:0-22162 GCA_004365215.1 Cuniculus paca
TGAACCTTAATTGTGTCCTTAGAGGCCCCATCTCCAAAACCAACTCTAAGAGGGGATCAGGGTTTCAATGCAGGAATGGTGGACAGATAAAAGCATTCAATTCATAACACTCACTGAGGTGTGCACATCAGAACTTTATAATTCAGAATAAGCCTTTCTAAGATAAGATATGCATCTTTTATGAAAACCCTAGGGTTATAATTTCTGGTGTCTCTCCCACACACCGGGCCACATTCTCAGGTTCCTTGAATGGTTGAGCCTCTTTTTCTCTTTTAATAATGTGATATATGCCAATGTTTGCTTCTGGGTCCTTGCACAGTCCATGTGTGATTCTACATTTTCTTCAAGTCCTTATCCGATTATTTCAGCAAGATCCAACAATTCTAAATGTGGGTCTCAGGCCCTAAGAACTCTCTCGAAACTTCAGAATCTTGCATCTCTTATTTTACATAGTAATGACCCCCCTGCATGAGAGTGGTGATGCTGGCAATTCAGATCTGCCGAAGAGAAGCCAGACAGTGCTTCTTTCAGGTGAAAATATGAAAGTTCTCAAGAAAAAAATCATATGCTGAGGTTACTATGATCTAGGCAACAATAAGATATTTTGAAAGAGACCACATTCACACAACTTTCATTACAGCGGATTACCATACAGTGCTGCAATTGTTCCCTTTTATTATTTTTGTTTCTCGCTTACTGTGACTAATTCATAAATTAAACTTATCACAGGTATGCATAAAGGGGGAAAGACCTAGCATGCATGGGGTTCAGTACTGTCCTCAGTTTCAGGCATCCACTGGGGGATCTTGGAATGTACCCCTCATGAAGGAGGGGGATTACTCTATCATATTCCCCAATGTCAGCATCCTAAGTCTAATAGCTACACGATTCACTATTCAAGCCAGTTTGACAGTGGAAGAGGTCTGGGATGGCACTTTCTGGGTAAGCAAGGGTACACAGGCACCCTGATTCTCTTTCCACCCCTCTTCTGTGCAACACTAACTGTGAGAAAAATTCCTAGATGCATTACCTAAGGATAGGTCACTGCGTCCAGGAAATGCGATTAAAGGCCTAAGAAGAACCATCTGGTGAAATTAATGTGTTTATCAGAGTTTGTTCTCTGCTTTTACTATTCTGTGTGGCATTGGGCTGAACGAGTGCAGCTGTCTGCCTAAGCAGGCACAAGCGAGTATCAGTAGATGTCCAACGAAAGCAAGAATCCGATGTAAAACCCAGCCGTGAAGCAGGAACGCTCTGTAGAAACATTAGCAGCGTCTTCCCACTGCTCAGTCTGGGAGTCATTTAAGAGGAAGAAGAAGAAAATCAAGAAAACAATCTGAGCAGACAAAAGAATGACTTACACAAAGTCAAAGTAAATGCAATCCCAGTGACCCCGGGCTCCTTCTCCCCTTCTAGGCATGTGAGAAATACCATTGTCAGGGAACATTTTTAAAAAGTAACTTTCTAGTAACACATTATAGAAGAAAATCTGTGACCATTCCGCATTTTCTTTTACTTTGTGAAACACCAGGGCTCTTAAATTAGCTCCTTAAAAAAGCTCAGTGGCTTATGGTCAACCAGTACGCATTGATTTTTGTAGAAGAATCCGTTCTTCCATCTGCTCAAGGCCCACTTTCCTATCTCTGCTTGATGGGATGTGGATTCCCCCCAACGGGGTTTGTCACATGACCTGAGCCAGCCCAAGTACCCCTTGCCTCAAAATTAGGTCCAGCGATGGAGTCTCACCCAGTCTGACCACAGCATAGTCTTCCTGATACAGACAGTCACTAGGCATGTGAGTGCCCTAGTGACTACCATGACACATTACTCAAACTCACTGGTGACAGGAATTTATTCTCTTACAGTTCTGAAACCCAGAACCTCTGAAATTGAGGTTTTAGAAGGGGTATGGTCACCTGAAGTCCCCCTTCTGTGTCTTGTCCTTATTCCCAGGGGTTGTGGACAGCAGTCATGGCAGATAAGGGCCTACCTTACTCCAGTATGGCCTTTTCTTAAATTACATCTTTTTTACATCTGCAAGGATATTTCCAAAGAAGTTCACCTGTACAGGGACTGGTAGTTGGGACTTTAACATACCACCATTCTTGGAGATGCAGTTCAACCATGTAAGCCTGCTTGCTTACTGAAGAAAGAAGTAGGCAGAACTAAGAGACAGGCAGGGTGGTAGTATGACTGATTCCCTGGATTGTAGCTAATTCTAAATCCCACTCCATCTCCTGATTTCCCAGTAGCATGATCAACAAAATACTTTTTGTGTTTAAATGTATTTAGTTTATGCTTCTGTCACTTACCACCAAGAAATCTCATGGATCTACCCAGCAATGAATAAGGCTGTATAATATGAATTCAAATACTTTCCCATAATCCAGATGGGGTATTTATGAAAAAAATGAGCCACAAATTGATAACTGCTAAAATTAAATGGTAGGTATAAAGGCACATGCTATTATCTATTCACTCCACGTTTACCTGTGTGTGAAATTTTCCAAAAATAAATTAAATGTTCAATAAATAAATTCTCTCAGGTGTTTTTTACTTAAAGCCCAGCACAAATGAGGGGAAAGAACAGAACAGATGAGGTAGAATCCCACCCACACCAGGCGATGGCAGGGCTCTACAGGGAGCAGCTGTAACACGTGAAAAATCTTTGCATAGTTTTTTTTGCAGCCTACATAGCGATACCATTATTAGGCCCAAGTCCAGCCTGTCCTGAAGTCCTTCAGCAGACAAAGATGTGGCGGCAGCTGGCTGATGACCACTTCAACCATGCCGAGAATGCCCAGCAACACAGCTTGAGCTCCTGGGGATGCAATGGCACATAGAGTTTACTGAATGGGGGGCTGTGCTGGGGAAATTCATCTTTCCTCTGAGATAATCACAATAAAGAAGCTAATGAGAAAGCAAAGGTGTGACCAGACAGACATCACTGTCACTTCTCCAGATACTCACTAGCAAGTATTGTTCAGACATAAGGATGCATCTCTTGGTCTACAACACCCATGATTCTGACCTCCAATTAAAGGTGGCATCATCTTTGGGCTCCTGCCCTCTTCCCAGATGGGTAGTTCTCAACCTCAGCTGCCTACAACATAGTCTGGAATCTTTTATAAATCCTGATGCCTGTGCTGCACCCCAGACCAACAGTTTCCAAGGATGGAAGCCAAGTATCAGTATTTCTCCTCTGTAATTCTAATGAACTAGGGCTGAGACCACTGCCTTGGGTAGAGTTAGATCCACAAGGCGGTTACCCTCTTTGGATGCGTGCCTCGTTTCTCTAAGGCATCTCCTCCCAATTGGTCAGACCAACTCAACTTTCTGAGTTGCACACATGAACAGATCTCAATTAATCCACACCCTAGCTACTCCCTTTCTCTTTCAGTTTGATAGAGCTACCATGACAAAACACCACAATTCTAGAGGAAACACAAACAACAGAAACTTATTCTCACAGTTCTGAAGCTGCTGGTCCAAAAACAAGATGCTGGCAGACTGAAGGCTCTAGGTGGGTAGGGGACCCTTCCCTTGCCTCTTCCTAGCTCCTGATGGTTGCTGGAAACCCTGGTGTTACTTGGCTTGTACACACATCACTCTAATCTCTGCCTTCATTGTCACTTGGTGTGCCTCATCTGTCACTTGGTGTGCCTCATCTGACTGTGACCTTTCGCTTCTTGTAAGAACATCAGTCATTCAACAATAAGAGTCCACCCTCTCCCATAGCTAATTATATATACAATGACCTTATTTCTAAATAAGGTCCGATTCTAAGGTTCCAGGAGGGATGAGAATTTGAAAGGGGAGGCCACTATTTATTTTTTTTTGCGGCACCGGGGATTGAACTCACGACCTTGTGCTTGCCAGGCAGGCACTTAGGCCACTGAGCTAGATCCCCAGCCCTTGTCTTTTTGAGACAGGGTCTCACTATGCTGTTTAGGCTGGTCTTGAGCTCACTTTGTAGCCCAGGCTGGTCTTGAACTCACAACGATCCTCCTGTCTCAGTCTCCTGAGTGCTGGGATTACAGACGTGAGCCACCATGCCTGGCTGGGAGGCCACTATTCAACTGAGTGTCCTCTGCCTCACCCATACTAAATCTCAGATTTTGTCTTCCACAGAGTGCAGGTGAGACCCAGCAAACTGGGAGTACAAGGCCTTCCTGTGTGGTTGCACGCGTCTGTAATACCAGCACTCAGGAGCCTGAGGCAGGAGGATCATAAGTCTGAACCCAGTCTGGATGGACTTACAGAGACCCTGTCTCAAAATAAAAAATATAAAAGAGCCAGGGATGTAACTCAGTGCAAAGGCCCTAGGTTCAATCCCCAGTAATGCGAGAAAAAAAAAAAATCTATTTTGAAACCATTTCAAATTTATAGAAGAGTTGTAAGGACAGTACAGCAAGGTCCTATATACCCTCATCCTACAAAGACATGGTGGAAATATGAAACCTTAAGACATTACCACTGGTATGATAGTCATGCTCTTTATGCACATTTTACCAGGCTTTCTAACAACACCCTTTATCTACCCCAGGATCCCAATTGGAATACCACCTCGAACTAAGCATGATGCTTTTAAGAATGAAAAAGGTCCATACCAAGCTCTAGCCACAGAATCAAAATTTCCATCCTATCTTCCTCCCCTTGTGACCCTCCAACCTTGCACGTACCTTCAATATTTACATTCAGCCTGAGGTTTCATGTATGTAGCTTTCCTGTGTGGATCTGATGGTCCTGATTTTTCATTCAAGTTCATTCCTAACAGTTTTGAGCTCGCACAGCCACTCTGAGAATCTAACAGCAACTACAGACTCTCCTCTGAGAAAAATGCGGAGACAATACCAATTTTGCATCCAATTTCAGAGCAGTGGGACACAGACTCCCCTTCCCGTCCCCAAGGGCTTCTACTTAGGTACTTCCTTCCACAGTTTGGCCTCCCCGGGCATTGATTCTGCAACACAATCAGCACATCTTCACTATCAAACCCTCTCCCCAGACACTATCTCGAGGTCCTGGACACAGCGGCAGTGTTCCGTGCTCTGGGTTTTGGCCAGCACCAGCCGCCCCAGCCGCTGCTTAAGTCCGAGGCTGAGAAATGCTGACCAGGTGACATTCTCCAGCTGGGCCCTGAAAACCTCAAACTCCTCTTCCAGCCAACTGCTCAGTACGGAAGTACCCCGGTTCTGCTTGACTCAGTATCACTACAGAGTTTACCTTCTCTGCGAGTGTCCAAAATATCTCAGAATTGAACACTTCTCAGTCCAAAATTCATGTTAGCGCCTAAGTTTCCACAAAGAAAGTGACTCCAGTGAGCATGGACAAACTCTACCAAGTTCAGATTTTTTGGTCACTTTTAAATGGCAGGGACCTTGGGCAATGCCTGCCCACTACTCTTTATCTTTGGAAATAGTATTCGACGACCCCCACAAGTGAAAACTACAATTATTGATTCTGCACCTCTGTGTGTGCTCTTAAACCCTCATACTAGCCCCTGTAGCAGTTGAAGAGAAAATAAAACCCCTCCATTCCTGCTCAGTGCTCATACTTTATGTTTGAACCTCCTGTTTCATCCAGTTGCTTGAACACTGTCCCAATCCCCTCACTGCTGGGGATCACCCCAGGTCTCAGCTGAGCCATCCAACTGTCATTGAAGATCCCCCTGGCTCACTTTGCCATGGGGTCACATTTTTGCCTCTACTGATGCTCCATCCAGGGTCACCCCAATGCCCCAGAAAGCAACAGCATCAGAGAACAGACAAAAGCAATTCCTGCGGACAAGGCTGATGTGCTCTTACCTTCTGCAAATGGTTCCCATTCATAAAACCGGCCCATGAACGGCTTGTTGTTATAGGATGCACACTGTACCTCGCGGATACTTCTACTGCTTTCTGGACATGCCTAATAAAGCAACAGGAGAGAGGGGGTTAGCGTCCATCCTTACCATACTCCCAGGTGAATTCTAGGTCACCTTTTAGCTCCGAATACCAGCCCTCCTCTTCTAAGCCAGGGTTTCTCAAAATGTGCTGACCCCTCACATCGGAAATTATAAATGCAGATGCCCAGGCTTGGTCCAAGTCTACCGACTCAGAATCCTTTAGGGACACTACATTTTAAATATGCTTCCCAGGGTAACTGTCTGTGCACCATAATTTGAAAGTCGCTGACTCAAACCTTCTGATCCTGACAGATGGATCCGCTTTCCCTCCCTCACAGGGGACACCCAGTTTCACCTGAGTTCGACATCGTGCACCCCTTCCTCTTGCTCAGAGTAATACCCACAGCAAGCATTCCCAGGCCATTGCTGTGAGCTGGGCGTTACTTTTAGAGTATTACAAGTATTAGCTCAGTTAATCCTCATAATACCAAGGAGGTGAATATTATAGCTTCACAGCTTTTCCCCCAGATGAGCAAATGGAGGCACAGAGGACTCACACAGCCTGGAAGGGCAGAGCCTAGATTCTTATCTAAGTAGTCAGGTGGCCGCCAGGCTCTCTCACCACCCTCCCCATCTCTTCTAAATTCAGTCCACACTCTCAAGCAAAAGAATCACCCAGAGATCTTGCTGGAAACCCAGCCTCCTGGGTCCCTCCCAAAAGATCACTATTCAGTAAGTCCCGGATGAAGTCCAGGAATCTGTACGTTATCAAATGTATCCAGATGACTCTGACACGCTAGACTAGAAAGAAAATATGCAGCTCTTTCTGGCTTCTTTCATTTACAAATGGTAAACAGAGCAGAGCATGACACGAAATGGGTGTGAAAAATAAAAGCAAAATCAGAATCTCTAATGTCTCTAATTCATAATGTGGATAAAGCATGCTCTAACTTTCTGTGTGCTTTTAAAAATGAAATGGTGTGGGTGTGCATTTGAAAATGTGTGTGTGTGTGTGTGTGTGTGTGTGTGTGGTATTATCAGAAGAGAAGAGAAAGGATCCTGGTTTCTTAAATATTAAAACAAAAAAACAAAAAAAAACCTGTGCATAGACAGTCTCTGGAATAAACCACAAATACAGTAGCTTAAAGTCCTCAGGATTCATAGAAAAATCTGCTGTAGGCTTTAGACACTAGATCTCCCAGAAAATGAAGGAACATAGTGAGGAATGAGGCCTGGCAAGAGGGCAAACATCTCCTGCTTGGTAGGGAACAGGGCAGGGAAGCTGCTGGCACCAACCTCAGGGTGTTCAGAACCCAGCTGGCCCGAGCCAAGCCATATGGAGCAAGAAGCTGTAAGAAGCAGAACATGATGGGACCCATGGGGGAAAGGGGTGGGAGGACGGGCAGGGTGGGCTGAGCGCTGACATCCAGGAGAAGCTGCCAGGGAGGGGCTCCGGAAGCCCACCTGCTGGTCACCCTGACTCTGGACCCAGCCAAGCTTCCGACAACACCAGATGTCCCTGGGAAGAGGTTCCGGTGAAGATGCTTCTTTGTAATGAAGGTAGGGTTACAGATGGTTTCACTTCATAATTAAGTTTTAATTGTCCAGTTTTCCTGCTATACATATGTATGCAATAAAAAGAATTGATCAACACTGAGATCTTCCAAATACAATGGCCCTTGGCCAGTTTTTTATGTGTGCGAAATTTCCATCTTATGGTATATGATAATATTCCACTACCGCTCGGTACGCTTACCTACGTCTGTAATATTCATATAACATACACAAAGCCAAGCAGTCACCTAGGATGAGCCAGACAGTGTACCAAGTCCACAGGCCACCAGCAAGTTCTTTGTGTCAGAGCCTGGCCTGGAGACCTCCTGAGATAGAGGCTCACTGTGGCCCGGAGCCCACAGTGGAAAGCCAGGTGCTAAGGTGGCAAAATACCCACAGGAATCGGGAATCAGCAGAGTCTGCAGGGTAACTGCAGTATCCAGCAAGCAGGTGACATAGGAGGATACAAAAGGGGGTAACAAGGTGTCCTGGCAGATGGTCATGACTCCATGTATGACCCTGAGCAGCAACTCATGTGATATCAAGTGAACCATCATTTGAAGCTGGGGACAACTTCCTGGGGAGGAGAGGAACCTGGCTAAAGAAATACAGGGCTAGCAGAACCCAGCCGTGCATGCAGGTTATTGAGACAGAACTGTGTACAGACAAGTGATTATCAGAACAGCTAGCTGTTCTTGAGTACCTGTTAAATGCCAGACACTGCTGGGAGAGTTGTATAGATTCACTCATTTAAAACTAACAACAGCTAACATACCCATTCTACTGATGAGGAAACCAAAACTGAAAGGTTTCTACCCTAGTATAAATTACTGGACATCATGGTGGTGGTCTAACATGGCAGAAGGCCAAAGCAAGAAGGACACTTACCTTGATGACCACTTCCTCCTCCCTCCCCTTTAGTCCTGATTACAACTTCCTCTTTCTTTTTCTGTGCACATGAACAGAATTCCAATCAGTTCCTAGCACGTCATCAATGCCTGCCCCAAGTGCCACTTCTGGTCAGAGGTCACATAACCCTCAGCCTCCTCTGTATCTGGCAGAGGAGAAAGCCCAACCCCATGAGTTGTGCGCTCCTCTCCACGTCCTCAATAAAAGCATTCTTTTTCTTTCTCTATTGTGCCGAAAAACCCTCATAATAAAAATAATGGAAAGTTCAATAATGTGTCCCAGTTCACAGGGCCAGTAAGAGCTCGAGTCAGGATCTGAACCGAGACATTTGGGGTCTGAAACTCATGTTAGTAGACCAAGGTCAGATTCATTCAGCCTCAGAGGCTTGGTGAAGCAGATGATTCCAACTGTAATGGACAAGGGAGCCAGGCCTGGTGGCTCACACCTGTAATCACAGCACTCAGAGGCTGAGGCAGGAATATTGCTGCAAGTTTGAGGCAAGGCCAGCCTGAAACATCTCAAAAAGCTAAATAAATAAATAAATAAAGCAAAGAGCTATGGAGCCAGGATTAAAACCATGCAAAGCCTGAGAAATCCTGTTTCACATCTCTCTTGTGGATTACATCTGTTTGTACTTGCAGTGTGCAGGTGTGGGTTGCAAACCAACACTTTGCTGGAAAAAGCAGGTCCCAGCATTCCTAAACTCGGTGTCAGTAAAGAATTAAAGAGGCTGTGTTTCAAGTAAAATAAGATAGTTAATTTTATTTATTTTTGTTGCAGCACCGGGGATTGAACTCACGACCTCACACTTACCAGGTAGGCACTTAGGCCACTGAACTAGATCCCCAGCCCTTGTCTTTTTGAGACAGGGTCTCACTATGCCGTTCAGGCTGGCCTTGAGCTCACTTTGTAGCCCAGGCTGGTCTTGAACTCACAACGATCCGCCTGTCTCAGCCTCCCAAGTGCTGGGATTACAGGCATGAGCCACCACATGTGGCTAAGACAATTTATTTAAAAATGGGAAATGAGAAGAAGAGAAAGGACAGACAGCTACTCAGAACAAGTAGGGAGAATTCAAAAGTGAATTGCTCGTGGGCTCTGGCCACCAGCTCTTTATAAGGTTTCTACTTCCTATGTAGCCTCATGGAATCTGATTGGCTTCCTAGCTGGTCTTTTTTTTCTTTTTTTTGAGACAGTTTTCTAGCCTCACTATGTAGCCCAGGCTGGCCTCCAACTCAAGGTGACCCTTCTGCTCAGCCTCTTGAGTGCTGTAATTACAGGCATTGTCTTTCATTTTAACCTTGGATTTCTTTTGGCCTTGCAACCTTTCTTTTTCCTTAGGTGGAGGGGAAGATTAAGGGTGGGGGCCTTAAAGGCAGATCATTTAGATTTAAGGATTAAACAAAGGAAAAGCTTGTGATTCTTATGTTAATAGCGTTACCTGGGAACTTCCAGGTCTTGAGTTCTTTGCTTTTGTCTTCCTAATTGCTACTTTTTTTTTTTTTTTTTTTTGCAGCACCGGGGATTGAACTCATGACCTTGCGCTTGCCAGGCAGGCGCTTAGACCGCAGAGCTAGATCCCCAGCCCTGTTTTTGAGACAGGGTCTCACTATGCCATTCAGGCTGGCCTTGAGCTCACTTTGTAGCCCAGGCTGGTCTCGAACTCACAACGATCCGCCTGTCTCATAGTGCTGGGATTACCAGTGTGAGCCACCACGCCCAGCTTCTAATTGCTAGTCTTTAGTCTAATTCCTCAGGGTCTAGCTGTTTTGCCCTTGTAACTACTAGTCTGGCTGCAGAGGTCAAAACTGTCTTCTTAATTTTTAATAAAACTCAGTGAGGCCTTCATCCTGTCTTTGTCCCTACATACCTATCCTATTCTTAGCTGCTTACAATCTCCTCTCATTTTCACACTCTTTCAAGTTAAAACTTCCAGGTTACAGATCATCTTACATGTGTTACGCTTTAAATCAGTTGCTTCCTTATGTCACAGACCGAGTCACCTTCATCATGTCAGCAATCATCTCTTACATTACACTAGGAGTTGGCCTTGGGGAGGTTTCCTGAGAAAGCAGAACCTTTACATGGGCATGAATTCTTGTCATCTTCAGGCTAGAAAACTGAGAAGGCGGTCAGAGGCAGCCTCACAGATAGACCACAGGTTCCTTCAGGACCTGAGCTTTACAGCCAAGTAACACCCAGAGGAGGGCATCTCCCTCCAGATAACTCCCTTCTGCCCCAAAGAGGGTAAGATGTTCCCACTGAACTCTCAAGGGGAGAAAATAAAGATGTACTTTGACGAAATGAGTCGAATCCCTATAAAGCAATACAAGCCCTCCCCAGCGGTCCTTCAAGACAATTGCCTGGGGTGACCATGAGTCACCAAGAGTATTTTGGAAACCTTGGCTGCATTTCTGGTGACCTTGGTTAAAATGAAATGACAACCTTGCATACCATGACCATTGTTCAGGAGGCTGCAGCCAGGATCAAACGTTCACTTTAGTAATTAATTACTTCCCTGCCCAAGGAAGGGGGGGGCCCACGAACATGACCCAGAAGCCTACCTGGGTCAGATATGTGTTTTTTTTTTTCCACCCTTGACTTTGCTCTGGATTCAATCAGACGATCAGCTACCACAGCAACAGATGATGTATTTAACATTACCAGTGAAGAAATCTAAAAAAAGAAATCTAGAAAATGTCCCTGGGTTGCCACGAGAAAGTGGCTGAATGACCTTGGATAAAACACTTGCTTAACTTCTCAAAGCTTAAATGATCACATCTGAATCACAAGCCTTGGACCCAAACCCTGTCAAAGTCCCCAGTCTCCAGGGATCTTTGTGAGGAAGAAATTAGCACACACCAAAATTGCCAGATCACAGTAATGCTCTGTAAATGGTAGCTGAATTAAGGCACCGAAGATGGATCCAACAGTTACAGAAACTACAAGAGTCTGAAAAGCCAGTGTTCTGAGCAAACACACCCTCCCCCCTCCCTCTTCTACAGCTAGAAAAGAGCCTTCAATTTCCAGCTACAGAGCAATGGAACCATGCACCCGAGTTTCCCTACCTATAGGGACCTCTGTCCCTACCTAAGTGTCCTATTCTTAACTGCACACAATCTCCTCTCATTTTCAGACTCTCAAGTTAAAACTTCCAAGTTACAGATCAGCTCATATTTGTTATGCTTTAAATCAAAGGACACATATTTCTCAAATATGTTTAATATCTTCTTTCTCAACTTGCACAGGACAAACTCGACCTTGCTACCTCCAAACTTTTTTGCTACCTCCCACCATCCTACATTGATTTGTTCTGAGTTGGGTTGAGGCTTGGATTTTTTTAAAAAATCTGAATTTTTCTTAGTTCACAAATATTCTTTTTCTTACCCAGGACAAGTTGATAAGGTTCCCCTACAGAAAGGTGTTTTCCTCTCATTCAATATTATACACTAAAGGCCGGGCGTGGTGGCTCACGCCTGTAATCCCAGCACTCGAGAGGCTGAGACAGGCGGATCGTTGTGAGTTCGAGACCAGCCTGGGCTACAAAGTGAGCTCAAGGCCAGCCTGAACGGCATAGTGAGACCCTGTCTCAAAAACAGGGCTGGGGATCTAGCTCAGCAGCCTAAGCACCTGCCTGGCAAGCGCAAGGTCGTGAGTTCAATCCCCGGTGCCGCAAAAAAAAAAAAAAAAATTATACACTAAAGTCCCAAAGGATGTTATTATGACTAAGCACATTCATTCACCCAGGAGAAAGCTATATATATAAATACTCTGGACAAATATCTACATGAATCTAGGCCTATTCCAGGATGCTCTTTTATTTTTGCCTTTTTTTTTCATATCTCTATGTCTATAAGGAGATCTAAAAAAGAATGCCTTTTTTTTCCCTAAATAACTAGAATATATATATATAGCAAAAGGTAAACTTACCAAAACATTCAAAACTCTTACTGTCCTAAGGAACATAAATTTCCTTGTGGCCACTTCAGGTATCCATTAATGAGGCTGACTTCCATCCCCTCTACTGCATGTCGGGGCAGAGTATGAAACTCCATACAAAGGCACACATCCCATCGTTCTTGCCACTTTCTGCAGTAGTTTTGGAAGTCTTCTTTCATGAGTGCTTTCATAAGGTCTAACAAAAAATAAGATGAATGCCACCCAATGGAAAGGCAGGCTTTTAAAAACATAAGATGTGCCCTCATCCTCCTTATTCACTGCATCTGGCACCTTGTGACTTCTGGCTTTTCTCCCAAACTCAAAATGATCATGAAAGGTAAAGGTTTTGAATCAATTCAGGACACTGAGGCAGCCATGACAGAGCAACTAAAGACCCTCACGAAAGAGCACTTCCAGAACTACTTCATAAAGTAGCAAGAATGATGGGATAAATGTGTTTGAAGCAAGGAGTATTTTAAGGAGCATTCACGGCAATGTGTCTTTTACTGTAATAAATTTTTGAAAAATTTAAATAGTGTGTTTTTTGTGGTGGTGGCGGTGGTTGTTTTCATCAGGACTTGCATCATATACATGAAAATACAATAGAAGTACTTCCTATGCAATTCCAGGCAGTCTGAGAAGACGGCAAGCTGAGTGGTTGCAACACTGACACCAGCGCTTACTCCTTGGCAAAGGAGGCCGGGATAAGCTCGGAAGACTGAGGCACTTCCTTGGAGCCCCACGCAGATAACCCGCCCCGCAGCTGTAGGCAGGTTTTACACCTCACAGAACTGCACTGACCTCTCACCAGGCTCACTTTCTAAATTTCTCCTGCAGACTGCAGCCAGGAAGTTGTTTGTCAGTATCTCTTCCGCTCAATATCAGACCAGACAGGGGGTGGAATGAAGAATCTGAGTGCAGACAGCACCCTCAGCTACATTTGAGACGTGGCCAACATCTTCCCTTCATTGTCACTTACTCTGAGGCAGAAACAATTTCGAATGGATAAATCCGTCCTCAGGAGCTGGTCCCACCCCAGGGAAATGTGCCGAGGAGTCAGTGATCTCACATCTGTGTTCACTAAAAGCTTCTTTCAGCCCCAGGGGTCCTTCCCCTCACCACGTTAAGTGCACTCCGTCTAAAGCCAGGATCAGGCTTCCCTGGGCAGCGGAGTCCCCTGAAAACTCATAACCCCATCTCTGCCTTGCACAGATGATGAGCTCCAGCCCACCCATCCACAGGGGCCAAAGTGTTGGCCTCCTCTCCAGGGAAAGAGCAGAATTCAGAGTTCTTCAGAGAAGGCGACAGGGAGAGACACCTAGGCCTTGGGACAAAGTGCATAAGATGTCTTGATGAGTTGATGCATTCAGCAAACACCACTATAAACCCCAGAAACAGCTAATAGTAAAGTTTGTTTTTGTTTTTATTTTTGTCGTTTTTGTCTTTTTGAGACAGGGTCTCACTATACAGTTCGGGCTGGCCTTGAGCTCATTTTGCAGCCCAGGTTGGTCTCCGACTCTCAACAATCCTCCTGCCTCAGTCTCCCCAGTGCTGGGATTACAGGCATGTGCCACCACACCCGGCTTTAGTAAAGGATTTTTTAAAAGTGCATCCCCTCAGGCACTAGAGGGACTCAAATTTGGCCTCTCCTTCCCCTAACTCCTAAGTCTTGAACTTCAGTGAGTTTCTATAAAAACAAAACTACTGACTTGATTCCTTGAGTCATTAGCTCAGTTGAACTGGGGAGGTGCAGGGCTATAGATAAATCACTCTGCCCCTCCATCTTGGTCCTTCACTGCTGAGCACAGATGCAGGTGAAGCCTTCGCTCCTTGGAAAGACACCTAATCCTGCCAGAGGTGTCTAAGCACCAGGACACTCACTTCCTCTTCCTAAAATCCTCCCCTTGCCTGGGTAGTTTGCACTTCTCCAGTATTCTTTTGCTGAATCCGCCCAACTCAGGCTAACTCACCATCCAGGAATTTCTTTCTTTTTTTTTTTTTTTGTGGCATCAGGGATCGAACTCACGACCTCGCGCTTGCCAGGCAGGCGCTTAGGCCACTGAGCTAAATCCCTGGCCCTCATCCGGGAATTTCAAAAAGCCAAAGAGGGGCTCAGCAGTAGGACACCTGCTTAGCATGCCAAAGACCCTGGGTTGCTTCCCCAGCACAATACAACAAAACAATAAACAACAGTGCCAACATGGAACGTGTCATCCACACTATTATCACCTCTTTAAGAGTCCACTTCTGCTAATCTCAGCATCCCTGACCCAGATACTAATACCTGACTCCCCTCCATCAGTGTCCACGCTGTGGACCTGCAGTAGTGGCCCCTGCAGAGTCAGAAGCAGGTAATCTGGCCTGCTTTGAAGACAGACTGAGGGACAGAATCACACTAATAGATGGTTAAGATTGAGACTGATTCAAAAAGACCGGAGTCTCTATCAGGGCTGTCACCTCAGCTGCCTCTTCCACATTGTAAGCTAACTAACTAACTAAATAAATAATTGACTTTCCTTATCTTTGAAGTCTACCTTCAGAAATCATTAGCACCGAGTCTTCATTGACTCTGTAGTGCTGCAGACAGGGCATCGTACATGAGCCAATCAGAGCTGAATCTTCAACACACACAGTGCAGGGTGCGAAGAGTTTACTGGCAGGCAGTTAGTTCTCTATAATTTCTCTTTCACCACTTTAAAACTCTGGTCCTAGGGTGACTGCCTTGAAGCTACACACAGCTGAAATGTTGGGTCGCTTGGCAATTCACTTTTATCACTGGGCAGAGGGAAAGGCCTTGTGGCACATGTAATTCCAGCACTCAGGAGGCTGAGGCAGGAAGACTATGAATTCAAGGACAGTTAACACAGAGGACCAAAGGGAACTCGCGTTTCACACGTATTGTAACAACTCACTGCTAGAGGGACAATGCTTTGTCCTGGGTGACCTCATGAGTAGAGGACTCTTGGGCACCTGTTTCCTCTGGACTTGGTCCCATGAGTCTTTCTCACAGCTAATTCTGCTATGTGTTTTTCCACTGTAACAATTAGCCACCAGTGTGACCATGCTAAGTCTTTTACAGAATCATCAAACCCAGGAGTGGTCGTGGTGACCCCCGACAGGGGGAGCTTTGCAGTATTCATGGACTGTGGTCCAAGTCACAAGAAACCGTGGGATTATTAGAAGAGTATGTCCATCGTGGGGAGACCCACCCCCAGGAATGACACCTCTCAGTAAGGGCAATAAGGACATGGACCTAGGGTAGTGGGTGCCCCAGGAAGGACATTGTCCAAAACGTCACAGTGAGAAGAAGGGGATTAAACCTAAACTGTCCTGTGCCAACATTTACTTCTTTGCCATGGGTTGAAGAATTTGCTTTATATACTTTCAAAATGCCTGAGGACATCATGGACAAACAGGTATTTCTTAAGACTCCTTGCAAGTCAGTCTCTACTGTGTTGCAGTGACCCTGGTCCCCAGACCCAGAAGACCACCCCTTGCCCACAGGGAGAACCGTCCTGTGGTGGGCAGCATAGTTCTAGTAGTAAAAAGTGCCAGCTGTGTTGGCACATGCCTGTCATTCCAGCACACAGGGTGCTGAAGCATAAGCATCACTGTGAGCTCAAGGCCAACTTGGGCTACTTAGCAAGTTCAAAGCCAGCCTGAGCTAGACAGTGCAACCCTGTCTCAACACCCCCACACACACAACGTGCATGCCTTAAAAATGTAAGTTAAATGAAAGAAATGCTTAGCAGATGCCAGCTGCACATGCAGGCCATATGTGCTCTCTTTTCCTATTTACGGTTTTCTTGGTTTTCAAAATTAAGAGATGCACCAGTCAATGGGGGAACGTATTCTACAATCAATTTCATTTTAACAGAATAGAAATGAGCATTCAAGAACAAGGAGTATGTCTGATCATGCACACAAGTAATTCCTTACTTTTTGATTTACAGAGGAATTTTTAAACTTGACTTCATTTGATCCTTAGTACAAAATGTACTTTCCTCTTTTCCCTTCCATGCCATCTAGCATTTTACCAGACCAGCAATAAAACTCAACTAAGACTTTTGCTTGATCAATTAGTATTGGCTTTAGGAAAACTACTGCTTTATAGATATCAATAATTCCCAAAGTCTGTCAGTGGGTGAAAGAGCAATCCAGACTTTCAGAGGAATTATTAAGGTCACACATTAAGTCATTTCTATGGACTCTCTACCAGGAAATATATTTTTAATAAGGAAATTGAATCTAATATATAACAGCTGTCCTGTTGCTCAGTAACAGAGTATCAAGGCAAATTAAATTATTAATGAAAAAAATAGAGTAACTTGGAAATTTAACCTCTCAATATTTTCTCATTCCTTTTTCTTTTATGCATAGTCATTAAACTGATATTAAAAACAACACATTTGGTCATGTTATAGAGTTTACAATGGTAATCTGTCCTACCATGCACTAGCTTGGAATCTCCCGCAAGTTATTTAACCTCTCTGCAACTGTAAAACGGAGAGAGGAAAAAACCCACAGGTTAAGGAGAGGATTAAACTGTAAGTAGAGAAAGCGCTGAGCTCAAGGCCTGGCTTGTCCTGAGCTTTTAATAAATGTACTCTATATAATTAAAATGCATGAAGATGGAATCGATAAATATTTATTGAACTACTATCCAAGGTGGTATTCAGCCAGTATACCAGTGCACTATACAAGGCCTTAAAGTACTGAAATTCTCCCACACCAGTTAGTAAATAAGTGCCTCCTAGAGGGCTTCAAGTGCCATCTATCACCCCAGCCATCCCAGCTCTTCCCCTAAGACAAAGACAAGGAGATTCTTCATGACATCTTGTCAGACTCCATAATGATGTGATACCTAACACAGGAGGGTTATGCTTGGAGCAGCAGCAAGCCTCCGGCAAACTAAGTGGTACCTCCCCAAATCCTACTTCATTGGCTGCATGGCTCTTGTCCTAAATCAGCCAAACTGCACCTGACCCACAGACACATGAGCAAAGAGTAAATCTCTTTGACTTATATGGAATCATTGAGAATTTTGGGTTTTTTGTGACCCAGCAATGGCTAATATCATTAAGTGGTTATTGATAAGTGATTCCACAAGCAATGTATAATTTACTAATGCCATCACCTTACAAAAAAGTAAAGTATATAGGAAAGAATGCATGGAGAGAAAAGAGATGGAGGGAGATACTTCGACATTTTAAAGACCTGCATGACTGCACTGGTGCATAAAGAGGTCTGTTGACAGGCTCCATCTATTGTGCCCCTGCCTTGTCTTCCACCTGCTCAGGGCCAACAGATAGAAAGGAAACAGGATGGCTGCCTCCAGGCCCAGCCTGGGCTGGCGTATACTCACGTTGGTGTTGCAGAGCTTGTACTGCCGATAGGCCCCAATGCACGAGATGGTTGTAGATCGCAGGGGCTGCGAGAAGCTCTGATCCACCCTGTGGGCCCCCATGTCGTGGCTGCTGCTTGTTTCTGGGCTGCGGAAGAGACTTGAAGCTGCAGGGAAGCCTTGGTCATGGGTCAAAGGCAGCTGGTAGATGGAGGCCTCTGAGGCCTGCAGTCCAGAACGAGAGCTACTTTCGCTTTGATACAGAGGCCCATGGTGGGGGAGTTGGTGGGCTGGCACGTTGTAGCCGTGACTGGTAGCAGATGCCCCCTGGGACCTGGAAGACCGGGATGCGGGCCTCTGTCTTCGCAGCCTCTGTGGCGTGTGTGTGGTGTCCGTCTGCAGTGGTAATATGTACGGGGCCTTGCCATAGCCATACTTGCCAGGACCGATGGGACCTTGGGTCCTGCTCCTGAAGACAGACATGCAAGAGAGGAGATGAAGGGTCATACGAATTTTCATGTTAACTCAGAAACTCTGGCCCATGCTACAGATGAGGTAGGGACCGAAGCTTGGGAGAGAGCCTGTGGTGGCCCTGGGGAGGAGGTGGGGTGTCCCAGAAGCAGGTAATGCCGTGGAGGCTGGAGCAGAGGCTCCGCAGAGGCTGGAAAGACTCAGTGTGGGGCGGCAGAGGGCAACACAAGGGGTTGGAAATGAGGTCAAGATGGCAAGCTGTGGTCAGTGCATGCTTCCTATGCCAAGGAGTTCAGGCATTTCTGTGGGTCACAGGGAGCTACTGAAGGTTTTTTGAGAAATACAAAGCTACTGTAGCTTCAGGCATTGTAACTTTCCTCTTCACTTTTTTCAGATATTATATGTTTTTCTCACTCAACTGTGCCTGATATTCCAACTCTGTTTCCATTACCATTTATGCCCAAAGAGCTTTTCATGTAAGTGGAAATTAATTGATCAGGCCAAAACCTAAGGAAGTCCTCAAGATTGGCAGGCACTGACCTGAATCCTTAAAAGATCAAAGGGGGTTGAGCGAACGGCTACTCTGTCATCATAGAGGCAACCCATGCTAAGCAACAGGTAAATGGTCATCTTCTCATGGGCATGGATCTTTATGATGAAGGACAGATTGCTTTTTTTTTTTTTTTTTGAGATCGAACTCACAACCTCATGCTTGCCAGGCAAGTGCTTATGCCTCCAAGCTAAATCCCCAGTTGGGCATGGATCTTTACCAAAACCAAGTAAACAGTGATGTGCCAGTAAATGTTGGACACATAGACTACTGGGGGGTGGGAAGCCCTGAGTTGAGGCACTTGCTCCTATCATGGCCAGTTTTTAGCCAAGGTAAAGATCCAATAGCTCTACCAGACAGGTGAAGGGTAGCCCCAGAACTGCACTGGAGAGAAATTTATTGTGCAACTACTGTTTGCAAAGTACAGAGCCAGAAAAGGTTAAAAAAAAAGATTCAAACATAATTTCCAAGACCCCAGCCTTACAAATGAAAGCAACTAGAACATCACACGAGTGAAGGCAATGCAACTCATGTGCTCTGGGAATTCTGAGGCAAGAGGAAGTCTTTCCCTCTGGACGGATGTGAAAAAGTGTCGCTGTGTCTCTGGCCTGAAGGTTGGGAAGCCCAGGTTCCCAGGCTCTGTGGAAAGATTTAAGTCATCTGACTCACTCATTTGCAGAATGACTGAACTAGATTAAATGACCGCCAAGGTTGCTCCAACTCTAAAATTATATGCTTCCATAATAATTAATTCTACATTTATGTAAAACTGGAAATGCGCCCAAGGGTTTCCACAGGATGGCCTCATTAAAATAAGCACATTAAAATAGCAATCAAGGTGAAACATTGATTTCTACCCTCCTGAGGAAAGTCTTTCTTCACTCTATATAACCACTGAATGTAAAATTTAACACAGCACGACTAATTATTAACATCTTTATCACTAATTGCACCTCCATCCTCAGCTGATATGGTTTTGAATTAAATCTCTTGGCTGCAGTGTTTATTTTGCCTGTAGGTATTTCTCAATTAATCTTGGCAACATTTGGGACTCTGTTAATGATGGAGACTTTAACAGATGCAATTAAGAAGTTAGTCTTAAAAATATATATATAACTTGGATGTGATTTGCTTTTTTCATTCTTGTGGTGAGCCAGGTAAAATGAATGACATCATGTAAAGGCAAAGGAAGGAATTTCTGTGTGCGTATGTTTTCAAGATCTGCACGCCTACCAAAAAAACCTAGCCTTGAGCTATGGACTCAGTGGAGACCTTAACTGAAGATAACAGAGAGAGGAGATGGAAGAGCGCATCTCAAATGTGATGGTGACCAGGAATTGCCTGGAATCTTGGTAAGCGGTAAATGCTGACTTATAGGAAGTTCGAGGCGGGGCCTGGATTCTGCATTTTAGCAAGTTTCCAGACAATGCCAATGCTCTGATGCACAGACTTACAGCTCTGAAGGACAAAGTCACAGAACTGAACTGAAATTTCAAACAAAAAGGTCAAAATTCCATGCAAATATTACCATTTTTAGCGGAGAGAAATAACAATGAGATTAAAACAAAACTCTGAGTTTGTGACCTCTGAAAGATCTGCTTGCTGTCCCTCAGTAGTGGGCACTGATGAGCCAGACGGACTTGATCTCATTCTTGGGGAGCCGAGGAAGAACCCGGCATTGCTGCACGGCTGGTGTAAGCATCTTCCCCAAGGCTGCCTAACAACTCACGCCTGGGCGCAAATGTCTACTTTGGAATTCACATTGCCCTATAGGACCTTCCTCCTAAATCCGAGAACCAATGGAAATTTACAGAAATAGCAACATCGTTGCAAGGATGATGCTCCAAAAGCAAACCAGTTAATTCTGATAAACAGACTAAAAAGAATAAGCAAGCAAACAAGGTGTGATTAGGAAAGATTTGATGTCTGAGCCTTGACTCAGTACACCTGGATGAGTGACAGGTTCCTCCCGACTTGGAAAGGAGAATGCTTGTTTTCCTATAACGGGTCAGAGCCAGCAATCCTGGTGCTTCAAAGTGGCCTCTATCCCCTCAGGAGAGAGTCCATCTGGCCACTTGCTAGGGATGTTGGTCAAAGGGGGAAGATTTATACACAGTAGATGCCCAGGGTCCTGTTAAGTCAATTCATTCTGCTCAGTCTACTGGAACCCGGCTATGGAATTTCACCTTGGGAGTTCCTACTCCCCAACTTGTCAAAATTTTGGGCTGATTTCTAAAAGTCAGGCCTTGAGAAAGCAACAGAAAAGGCACGGTTCAGAGAGCAGAGCGCTGGAGGTCAATGGATTGTAGTATGGTTGACAACATGTACCTCAAACTCAGGACTCCCGGGTCTGAATCCTGGTTCTGCCACACACCCTGAATAAGGCACTTGATCTTTGCATCCCTCAGTTTCTCCTAACAGGGTCAGAGCTAGCTGCTGCCAGCGAAATCCCTTGGTTGGGTTCACCAGGTCAGGGGTGCTCTCAGGGTCCTGCGGGTGCTGACTGGAACCTGAGAGTGATGTCACCTTACACCGTTGCACTGTGGGCCTCATGGCCTCACTCCAAGCCCAGGACTCGCCCTGTACTCATTTACAAATAAAAATGCCAAGACAGGCTGAGTGTTCTTCATCCAAAATACCAGAGACCAGAGGTAGTTCAGATTTCAGAGGGGTTTGGATTTGGTGATATTTACAGAGACTTTATTAGATGAGTATCCCTAATCCCAAATGCTCAAAATCTGAAGCTGGTGGTACCCACCTTATACACAGTCATAAAGATTAAATTAATTACAGTCAAAGTCTTAATGCCTCCCAAAATTATGTATTGTACAAGTGTTTGTTTAAAAAATATTCTAGGCTGGGGATCTAGCTCAGCGGTCTAAGCGCCTGCCCGGCAAGCACAAGGTCGTGAGTTCAATCCCTGGTGCCGCAAAAAAATAAATAAATAAAAAAATTCTAGCTTGGCTATTTACTGACTCTACAAACTTTGGACAAACAATGTGTCCTTCATTTTCTTACCTGTAAGTGAAGGTGATGATCATTTCACACTCATCAAGAGGGCTATGATGGAAAGGACAGCCAATCACAAGGGTTGGGGAAGATAAACTGAAACTCCTATCCATTCCTAGTAGGAGTGCAAACTGGTAGTCATTTTGTAAAAGCACCCAAAAGCCCCTTCAAAAGTTCAATATAGTGTTCTCTTATAACCTAGCAACTCTACTTCTAGGTATATACCCAGGAGAAATGAGAACATTCATCTGCTCACAGCTTGTACATTAATGCCCAGAGCAGTACTAATCGTAACAGTCAAAAGGTGGACACAACTCAAATGCCTATCACCCAACTGATGTACAGATAACACACAGCCTACCCTTATCATGGATTATGAGGCAGTGATAAAAGGGAAGGGATACTGATATATCCTATAACTCTGATGAACTCAACAATACCCAAAGCAAAAGAAGCCAGAGACACTGCATGATCCTATTTACACGAAATATCTAGAACA
>RJWT010012856.1:0-15489 GCA_004365215.1 Cuniculus paca
TAAGAGAACAACAAAAATGCAAATACATACTTCATATGTGGTTCATTTCTTTCAAACTTGTCAAATATTTTCTCTCACAAGACTTTATAGCAGAATTCTTCCAATAAGTCAAGATATCATTGAAACACAGTACTTAAACATACTGTAGATGACAGAATCCTACTACAGACATTAGGTGACCACCAGAGATGAAAAACAGCCTTGAAATTCCTAATCTTAACTACTTACTTAGTCTTACTACTATCTAAAACTATCATATGAACTCCTCCCTGAATTTGAGCCAATGACTGCTCTTCTTTTAATAAAGCAATAAAGGACTAATTCACAAGAAACATAAACACATTTGATATAATCTCATCAACCAAATGAAAGAGAAACAATCCAGAGTAAATTACAACCTTAATACAGTTCAGTTGAATCTATTCTGACATGTATAGGAAAGTTGTTTTTTCAAAATATAATATTCAGCACTTTTTTCTATTGCTTTACCTTATACCAAAAGGCTAATGAAACAATATAATAAAGTCACTTCATAAGGAAAAGTGAGGGGAGAGGGACTATGCCCTATTTCTAAGACACTTCTTTTGCCCTTTTCCAAAACCTTAAAACACTTCTGAATTCTTACTAATGATATTACCTGTATTCACACAAAATTCTGAGTAACTACATTTAGACATTTCCCTCTACCAGTCATCTTAAAAGCACAATTACACTGAATATGTTTCTTATTTCTTTTAAAAGTATCCAAAGAATAATCAACAGAAATGTAGCATAATGACTTCAATTTATGGCACTGCTTAATAAACATTTATGAAATAAATAAACAAAATTGGTGGTCATTTTAATGCTTCCTAAGCTATTTCATTTCATGGTACACATGAGAAATAGTGTTTATAACAGTTCTAGGGTAAATAAATGAAACAGCAAGTGGCCTTCTAGTATCCTGAGCTGAAACAACCACCTTAATACTAGAAGGCTAGAAGGGGATGCTAACTCAGCATACCTGCCACATTTATGGCATTTCACTGTTCCCTGGAATACAATTTGAGAAGTTCTGCTCTACATTTTCACCTATTTAATATACTTTCACTTTAATACCAGGAAATTATTTTTCCTTTGGGGAATCCTCCTAACCTCATTCTATAAGAACTTGTTGGCACAGACAACAGTGGCCCTGACACTTCCCATTTCCATTCCACCAAGGATGGCGGATCGAAGTATCTCATTATCCCAGCATGACACGGTTGGTCCTATGTGAGCACACAACCCAAGCAAGGTCAGTCTGAATACTCTCTGCATCTCTCTTCCTGTTGGCTTGTGAAGGCAAGACTACAAGGCTTTGGACTACCAGCTAATTCACAGAGGGAAGAAAGAAACAGTACCTTCGAGGCACTGTCTGGACCATAACTGATCTAAGTATTAGAGCTAATAAAAACCATTTAAGGTATCTTAAGATGAGTTTCTCCTACTTATAACCAAAAGTATCATCTTTAAATTTCAAAGATCAAATGCATTAACAGAGGTAAAGATAATAGAACAGCTGTGATACATACTTTATATCAATAGTGCACATAGATAAGGTAATCCACTGTGTCATTTCAAGAGACCCTTCTTTAGACAATCTCTAGGTATTACCTGTGCATCAACTATTCAAAAGAGATTATCCTACAAGGTGTTACCACCAAAATAAAACACTGATTAGAAGTGGAATCAGAATGTGAAAGGAGAAATAAAAAGCAAGTTTAATTGACTCACATTATGCATGTACCATGAAATCAAGATACTCTGAGCACGATACAGATCCATTTAGAGAATCAGAACAAGAGATCAGATCAGAGTTAAATATTTTTGAGATATCAACATTTGCTTACTTGACAAACAGGAAGGAGCATGACAAGTTGGGTATAGAAAGGGATTTCAAATGCATTAACTTCATATCTTAAACACATCTGCCCTACTTCTACAATCATTTTTCTACCTAGAAGCACATGATTTTCCATTAAGAGATGTTTTCTTCACTATGCTTGCCAAAAAACACAAGCACAGATACTGATAAACAGAGGATAGACATATCCATTTGGTTAGGAAACTCTCACCTTACTGGAAATACATTCTAGAGATTTTATCCAGTGATGTGGGGGGGGGGGGCACAGAAAGGTTGTCCACAGAATACTATGGTAAATATATAGTTAGTTTAAAATCAGGGGAGAAAGGCTTCTTAGTTTCTAACTGCTTTCTTCATATATTCAAGTCCTGTGCAGACAGGAAGAAAGATTATTCACATGCACATCCCAGCATATAGATTAGTACTGCACACAGTGATACATCAATATTTTTGGTGTATTAACTGATTGAATGAAGACAGGATCAAATTATAAAATACTAAAAAGATATTAATGCCTATTGCATAGGCAGCTTTATCCTGAATTAATCTTGGTCTGCTTTAAAAGATCAAAAGTAGAACTATTAAAGATATGTATATTGGAATACATTGCAAAAGTTAGAAAAACCATTACGAACGGGCAAATCTACCAAAAAGGGATCATATGTAGATTTCCTTCCTTTCATTAAGGAAATATTTTTATCATTAATTATACATCAACTCAAAGTAGAAAAAATAAATTGAGATGATAAAGATAGAAGAAAAAAAACCAAAAAAACAAAATCAAACTACAGCACAATTTAAAACTTTGATGTACATAATCCACTATGTAAAAATAATCTACTGATTCCAATAATTAAGCTCCTTCAGTTCCATTATCTCCTTGATTTACCTGTGAGGAATCTGCTTGGGCTAATTCTGTGATGACCTTCAGTATCTGGTGAAGATTTGGTCCTTGATTGTCAACAAGGAGGTAAGCTAGCAGAAGAAAAACATGCATGGGGACCACTGTGGTAATAGGGAGCAAGGACTCCACTGAAGCCAACCAATCACTGACTGCCGACTCTTCTCTCATGACTTCGAGAATCCTACAGGCTGTAAATATTGAGCCGTAAGTGCCGGTTACAGGGAATGCAAGCCTATAAGAAAGCTGAAAAATAAACATACAAACAAGCATGAATACATGAGATAATTCTGACATTCACTTTTATTTTACATTTCATTTTAAGGAATCATTCCTTCCAGCAAAATGAATACAAACTTTTAAATCCTGCCCAAAATTTCTCTCCCCACATTTGAGGTAATAGGATTAAATAAAGAGAAAAACAGTTGTTAGAAGGAACTCTAGAACAGTTTATCACAAGTTTTCCTCCTCTTCACCTTTATTCCTAAAGTACAAAAACAAGGGATCAAAATACAAGACCCAGAAGTAGCAGTGTTTGGAAAAAGCCACTATCACTAAAAAAAGTATTCAGCAAAAAGAAAAAAGATAGAAAAACCACTGCATTTGCCCAGCTACAACCCCTCATAGAGGCTGCCCAGGGCAGATGGCAGACTTGGACAGAGGACAATGCATATTTGGCACAGAAAGAGATTATGATAGGAACAGAGTTGGTTCAGCTGAAGCCTGGGAACGCATTAATAATTGTGAATAACTTCTGTAATTAAAAGTAGCCTAACAGTTCTAAACTGAGTAATAACCATAGAAAATGTTACATTTCACTGAATCTGAGAAATGGCTTCTCACAGAACAAAAGTAGTGCAGTCAGGGTCAGAGACCGAACAGAACATTGCATTACACTGCATGCATGAATGGCCCAGGAGAAGCCACATACACTAATTACACATGGCCTACTAATAAATCCAAAACACGTACAGTATTGCTGTATTCAGGGCTTACAAGGAAAAGGTTTAACACAGGACACATAATTTGTAAGATTATTTTAAAATATTCACCCAAAGGGTTAAATGCAAAAGAGTACAGGAGATCCATCCACACACTAGAGACCCAAAGAATCCAGTTGAGGGCCTGGATCCCACAGCCAAGTTCTTATCAGGAAAGCCAGTGTGACACAATTCTCCAGGAGAATCAACAGCACACCATCTTCCTCTCCAGCTCTCCTTTTATGCAGCTGACAACAACCCTCAGGTGGGTCTTCCACCCAAGAACCATGCTGTTCAGGCTAGCTGGGTGTTACAAATCAACCACCAGTTGTCAATCCACCACAAATGTGATGAGACATATTAGAAACCTCTAGATTATAACCGTCCAGTTATTGAAGACTAATGTATTTGAATAAAAACGACTGAAAGGATGAGAAGCAAAATTTAAACTTTATAAAAATTTGTAATAACAGATTTCTTGGGATATAATCACATACCATAAAATGCACTGTTTTAAAACTTACCATTCAGTGGATTTTAGAAACTCATAGTGTTGCATAACCATCATCAATATGTAACTTTAAAACATCTTCATCATCCCAAGGGGAAACCCCATGCCCAAAACAGTCACTCATTTCCCTCTCCACTCCTCCCCCACACCTGTGGAAACCACTAATTACTTTCAATTCCTATTCTGGTTATTTTATGTATTAGAAACCATAGAATACACACTCTTCTGTGACTAGCTTCTTTTACTTAGCACATTTACAAAGTTCATTTACATCATAATTTGTAGCAGTACTTCATTCCCTTTTCATTCACTAGCAAATAATCTCCATTAT
Organism: Cuniculus paca; assembly: GCA_004365215.1. NCBI lineage: Eukaryota > Metazoa > Chordata > Mammalia > Rodentia > Cuniculidae > Cuniculus > Cuniculus paca. Next base: position 4,609 of record RJWT010012856.1, read on the forward strand.
ATGACTATACTATACAGACACTTAGGTTGTTTCGATTTTGGACTATTATGAATAATGCTCTGAACATTGCTGTAAATGTTTTTGTGAGGATGTAAGTGTTTACTTCTCCAGTATATGCTCAAGAGTAGACCTGAAATTTATTTGAAATTAATCACTCTATAAACAAATGAAGTTCTCTCTCTATTGATAAGAAAAGATTTTTGGGATGAAAATACAATACACAGATAGCATGCCTAGAATGCTACCATTTTTTTAAAGATGGTCAAGAGAAAGGATTATATGTTTACATTTGCTTATATATGCAAAGCAAAGTATATGGACAAATACAGAAGAAATTAGTAACCACTATCACTGGACTTAAGACCAAGAAAGAGGCTTCTCGTTGTATACTATTTTATATTTTCTAAACCATGTGAATGTATTACTATTTCATATGTGCATATATATGTGCGGGTAGTATTTCAAAAATATATACTATATATATATACATATGTGTATTCTGAAATTATATTATGTATAATATATAAAGTAAAAAATCTGAAATGCCTGTACAACTATATCTCTAGAGTTCTATCTCTCTCAAAACTTTTCTTCCCAAGAAAATTTAATTCATTAATGAAGAGGATCAAGTTATTTGAACTAATGACAGGCAGCATTGAACTTGAGATTTAAAAAATCAGAACTTCAACGCATTCATGCCAGCCCTTAGTCATTAGGTAGGACTTACTTTCATCATTTGTAAAATTTCAGTAACAAATAGCTTTCTTCCCAGGTTAATGAGGTACCTAATAAAGAATCTAGCATAGTGCATAAAATTACAAAATACAGGGAAATATTATCCCTGTCATCACGGGGAAAGAAAAATAAAACCAATGGATATGAGTATAAAAGAACATAATCTGCAAATCCCCATGAACCATAAGTTAAATCAAAAATGGGACTATTATAGAGACATGTAAGAGTAGATAATGAAAGCGAAAAGCAACCCCATATTATTTGAAGTACTGTGTCCATCATTGGGCTCTGTTTTCCATTTGCTTATTTGCTTTATTATGGTGAAAGCAGCAGAAGAAAGGTACAACCAAGATGTCACAAGACAGTATTTCTGCCACACCAAGAGACAATGGCCACTGTCTCAGGGTCAGGATGCAATGTGGGTTTGCTCTCAGCACCAGCAACCAAATCCTAGACCCCCACCTGAGAGAAGACCTACGAAAGGGCTGGCACACTCTGCCTTTCAGAAGAAAAAGTCGTCCTCAAAAATAAAATAAAAAGCAGGTGAAAAAAACAATTAAAAAATACAAATAATAAAAAGCAGTTTGTGTTACATCAATTCTAACTCAATGAATAAAAGAGAAGTCATAGAAAAATCAAATTTAAATATATACAACATGGTTGAGCAGTTTTGTTTTGTTGGTTTTTGTTTGGTTTATTTTTGAGTTGTTTGTTGTGTGTTATTTTGTTGGTACTAGGTATTGAAACCAAGGACTTTGCACTGAGGTATATCCCCAGCTCTGTCTTTTTGTTTTGTTTTGTTTGTTTACATTTTTTGAGACAGGAATGTAAGACATATTTTATAGATAAAAGAGTCTTTATTTTAAAAGCCTTTACTAAAAATATTCAGATACATTAAGTGTTAACCATAAGACAGACTGTAAGATAATACATATTTCTCAAAAAGAAATAACGAATATAGGTGAATGATACATGTTTTTATTAATAGTACACAATAAATTCATCTGTAGTACTAAAAGAAGCTTAGCAAAACTGGAGTGAAGATAAATTCAACTTTAGAGTATTCTTAAAAGTAGGACAGGTCCCAGCATTTTGGAATGCTGAGGTAAGAGGATCACCAGTTTGAGCCTAGGCAACTCAGTGACTTAGCAAGACCTTATTTCAAAATTCTTAAAAAAAATTTTTTTAAAGGAACAAAGATTACAACTTAGTGCAAATGCCCTCGCTTCAATCTGCAACACCACCCAAAAAAAAAACAGAAAGAAAAAAAGTTTTTTGCTAGAAGTTATATTGATCCCTTATCAAGCTAGAAGCAGAAGGTTGGACTAGATCAGATCCTGAAAGGGTCGTTCTGGCCCTATGCTTCTCACTGAGCAATCTAGATCACAGTTGCATGATTTGGGAGTAGTTTATAATAATCAGAAGATAGCCCATACCACCTTGTTCTAGGTCATTCAGAGGACATAATACCTGTGTTTATTAATTCTTTGCTAACTTTCAACGAAACTATGTAAAAACCAGTTTACTTCAACTTACTATGAATTTACTGTTTACCTTATTATTAATTTACCAAAACACTGCTGTTACTTACAGAAAGATGATAAATTAGTGTAGGAAAGAAAAGTGAAAGCAACATGATGTAGGCTAAAGTCAAACAGTCAAAATGTAAACTTCAGCCGGGTGTGGTGGCTCACGCCTGTAATCCCAGCACTTGGGAGGCTGAGACAGGAGGATCGTTTTGAGTTCGAGACCAGCCTGGGCTACAAAAGTGAGCTCAAGGCCAGCCTGAACAGCATAGTGAGACCCTGTCTCAAAAAGACAAGGGCTGGGGATCTAGCTCAGTGGTCTAAGTTCCTGCCTGGCAAGCTCGAGGTCATGAGTTCAATCCCCAGTGCCACAAAAAAATAAATAAGTAAAAATAAAAACAAACTTCAGCTCTATCCTTTATCACCTATGTAATCAAGTTAGTTAACCTCTCTAATCTGTTTCCTGCTTTGTAAAATGAGTATTTTAAGAACAACCTCAGGACTAGCAACGTATCTCAGTGGAAAACTGCCTACTGGGTGTGTCCAAGGCCATTTGGTTTTATCCCTAGTACCACATAAGAGAAAGAGAGAGAAAAGAGAGAGAGGAAGGAGAACGGAGGGAAGGAGATAGAAAGATGATAGCTAAAATAAAAAAGATAGAATAGTTGGCAATAAAGGGGAGAAGTTGGACCCTGACAGAAATATAAAATGGTGTGGACAGCTTCTCAGTTAAACAAAGCTGTAATATGACCTAGCAATTCTACTCCTAAATTTCTACTGAAGAGAAATGAAAACACATACACAAAAACTTGCACATGAATATTCATAGCATATTCATAGTAATCCCAAAGTGGAAATAATTCAAACAGATAAATGGTAAAATAATATCAACAGATAAATGGTAAAACAAAATGTGATATACTGATACAACAAAACATTCAGCCATAAGAGGAAATGAAGTACTAGTGGATGAAACCTGGAAACATTATGGTAAATTGTAAACAGCTAGTCACAAAGGATCACTTCTGTATGGTCCTATTTGTGTGAAATGCCCAGCGTGAGCAAACGCACAGAGAAAGAAAGTGGATTAGAGGAGGCCTTGCCTGAGGAGGGAGACTGGTGGTTAGAGGGTGGTGAATAAGGGCTGAGATATGGGGGTGATAACACCCTAATTAACCACAGAGGTGCATACACAATTGTGAGTACACTAAAAGCCACTGAACTGTACACTTTAAATGTGCAAAGTCTATGTGAATTGTACTTAAACATAGCTATTAAAAATACTTGACTTGTCTCATCATGGTACCCTTGATGAGTTAATTGCCTTCTCTGTGCCTCTATATCTCAGATAAAGTGAGATCATTACTATTACCAACCTCAAGAAAATATATATTACCTACCTTCAAAAAGTTTGGAGTGAAAAATAAGTTAAATACAGCAAAACACTTACAATGGAACCTGAGCATATGAAGTACTCAGTAAAAACCCCATGAACTAGGTGTTACTCATTTTACTATAGCCCAGAGAGGTTCACTTACTTGTTCAAGGCCACACAGCTGGAAACAGGGAGAGGGGATCTAAAGGACCTACTTTACAGTTCTTGTGCAAAACACAAATTGATCTGTATAATCCCTGGTGTACAATACTTAATAAATTTTAACTTTAGTTATGACTAGAATAATGATAATCCACTGCAAATTTTGTGACTTTGTTGGGGTAAGCGGTGTACCAGCAATTGAACTCAGGACCTTGCTCTTGCCAAGTAGGCACTATGCCACTGAGCTATATCCCTGGCCCAAATTTTCTGATGTTTAAGAGACAACTATTTGGGACTGGGGATCTAGGTCAGCTGCTCAAGTGCTTGCCCCATAAGCACAAGGCTATGAGTTTGATCCCCGATACCAAAAAGAAAAGAAAAGAAAAGAAAAAGAAAAAAAGATAAATACTCAAAATGTTTTCTGCCTCTGACAACTCCAAGGAACCTATTACTAGGGACTCAAAAGTACATACTCAATTTAAAACATACACACACTTTTGAAAACACATGGTAGACTCCAGAAAAATTACACAGCAATGAAGTTTGCCCTCTTAAACAGTTACAGGAATTTGTCTCTGAAGTCTCCTTTCCCATTTCTTCTCACCCACTCTAAAAAAGCTTTTCTGATTCTGTCTCACTGGCTGCACCAATACTCAGTGTATTACCTCAGCTCCAAGCCAAACCCTCCTTTGTCCAGCTTGGTGATGCTGCCGTGGTACCGTGGCAGCACTTCTCCTCTGCCCTTCGGTACAATGCTAATCCTTGCCATTAGAGGGCACAGAAGAGATGCTGCAGGGATTGCAGAAAAAGGACTCTCTCCATGCCAACTCTTTGATTTCCCCACACACACACCATGGCTGCCAAAGGCATGCAGGAGACCCAAAACTGGCTTTCTCTGAAGCCAGTCTGGCCAGAAACACCCTAGCAAACTGAATCATCCAACAAGCTGTAGCCACATCTCTCTAAAAGGTCTGAATAATGGCCATAACTGCGGGGAGCGGGGGGGTCCCTTCTAAGTCTTCTTGGGTAGTCTCTCTCCCCCTCAATCTTAGAGGCAGTAGCTGCTCCCTACCTGCAGTAATTAAAAACCTCTTACTAGTTAGTAATTTTTTGTATTAAGTTTTTTTCTCTTGACTAGACCCTGATTCATCTCATACACCCGTGCTTTCCTTTATTTCCCCACATCCTTGGGGAGATGGAATTTTTCAGGCACTTTAGAGTTTTTGACTACTGTTTGAATTTTTTTTAACACCTAAAGAGAACCCAATAGGTGGTTTTAAGTATCACATTTAGTAGCTAAACAGAAAAACGATGCTACTTTTCAACACACTGTATCTTTAAGACTTATAAGATTATATTAATATTTGATTTTTTTAAATGAATAGCACACTTGCTATCTTGCATTTCTTCTTTGAGAAGAATTAGATACTGGAAGAATTAACTGTGTTTTATTTTACAATTAGCAAAACTTCAGAAATGGAGAGTAAATTACAGAATTGCCCAGCGTGGGATATGTAACCTTGTTTTTGTCCACGAGAAGAACTATTCTCTTAAAGAACTGCTATAGTTCCAAATCAAATGCTGCCAGTCACAGTCACCAATGGAAAAAAGTAATTTAAAACAAAAATGAAAACCTGTGGTTTTTTATACAGAGGTATTTCTTTAATATATCAAGATAGTAAATAACGTGGGTTCTTCACTGAATAAAAATGCGCAAGACAGTGGCACACAACTGTAATTCCAGCTTCTCACAGAAATGAGGCAGGAGGATCACAAGCTCTAAGCCTGCCTGAACAACTTACAGAACTTTGTCTCAAAATAAAAAATAAAAATGGTAAGGGATATAGTTTAGTGGTAGGGGACCCATGGGTTCAATCACAGTTCCTTAAAAAAAAAATTAGTGATGTCTACTGTGTACCAAACAATGGATTAAGTATTGTGGAAATAAAGATAAAGAAAGAAATCTTAGCTTATTTAAATATGTAGAAAAGAAAAAATTGAATTTGACAATTGGCTAGAGTATTTTTAACTATACTTCTCCACCACCAGCTAAAAAACCTAAAGCAGATAAAGTAGAAACACTTAAGATAAAACAACTACAAGAAGTTAACAACTATTACAATTTAAACTTTAACAGTTTAAATTGTTGCAATTTCCTAAATGCCTTAGGAAAGTGAAAAGAGCCAAGTTTCTTTCTCTAAGTGAGCTCTTCCCAGTTAGAAATACAAACATATAACCTCTAAATTAACACAAAACATATTTTGTATTTGACTAATGCAAAAAATGCTGGGGACAAAAGAAAAAGCAATGAATTCGGATGCAGGGAGACTGAGAACATTTGGCTGGGTCTAGAATAGGCAGTTCAGGGAGAGGACATGAAAGAGCATTACGTACAAAAGCAAAGGTTCAGGAAGAGACTTGGAGAGTGTGGGGCAAGCTGAGTTGATAGGTGTGTTTGGAGTAGAGTTCCAGACAGGTGCAGGAAGAAAAAGCCAACAGTAAAATATGGCTTAAATGTTTTAAAAGGGTGATCATATGTCACTTTTAAAAGCCTCAGTAAAGCATCATGCTATCACAAGGAAGATGTTTATAGCCCTAATAGTATTCCTTCCTCTTCCCTTTTTTTTGCCAGCTGCTAAAGAGAAAGTCCAGCTATTAGTATTGATAAACAAAGATTCAGACACACCAGTAACCCAACACTGACAATACTTTTAATGGGAAAGATGAGATTGCCAATGCAGAATGAGGTAGATAGCACTGGAAAAGGCATACGAACCCTTGGGTATTAGAGTTAGGCTGATCCTCACTAAATAACACTTGTGAATTAAAGGAACACAACTCTTAGATGCGGTACAGCCTTCCCTGAATCCAACCCATTCAGGAATTCCCTCTTTGTTCTGTGTACCCAAACCAAGAGGTAAAGTAAAAGGCCATTAGAATTCTTTGGTCACATTTTGTTTGCCTATTAAAGTTGATGCAAGAATAACTTCTTTCTTTTAGTGCAAATCAATTACCAGTTTCATGTTTCAAGGTTTTAATCAAACAATTTGGATGTTAGGAAGCTATAATACACATTCAATTTGAGTATAATGACACACTGATTTCTACTACAGCTCTAACAAGGACTAACAACTGCATTTTTACTATTACAACATTCAGCAATACATGATAAGAGGTATTTTACTTTTCCGGATGAAGCAACAATCGTTATTCTGGCTTGTATTTATATAATATCTCCCTCTATAGAGACTTAAGATGTTTCACTGGCTTTATTTTCATTTAATCCTCATTTCATTCCCATAAAAGTAGGAGTTGGAAAGTAATAATACACAATACAGGAGGCAAAACTCGAAACCAAAAGACACAAGGTCTGATCAATACTGGCCTAGAACCCAATCACTAACCCAACATTGACAATGCTTTTAACAGGAAAGTGAAATTGCCAATGCAGAATAAGGTAGATAGCACTGGAAAAGGTATATGACAAGACTACTGTCTTACAGTTGGGGGCAAAACAGTATGATACAACAAACATCAAGAGCAATTACTTCAGGGAATACAAGTTGTAAGTAATACTGATTCTAGACTGTCCAGGCATTTAAGGAACATTTTCTATAATCAACTGCTCCAGATTTAGCCATTTGTTCTACTTGCTAGCAGTCAGGGAAAAAAAAAATTCCATGTTCAAATACTTTTTTTAAAAAAGCACTAGATTAAGTATAGTTTCTATTCTGCAAGATTCCTTACAATATTTAATGACTAATGTGCATAGGAATCTCAAAGAGGAAAAAATGATTACACAGTATTTCCAAAGTTTATTTCACAACAAGAATACCCTCCTTTCTCATAGTTCAGAAGAATTCACTGACATCTCCTATAATGCTGCCTGACACAATGGTAAAGTTCAATGATAACAGTTTATATACGAACACATCCTTCATCAAGAGGTGAAGAGATCTGCAGAGACAGAAACTTATAGAGATACTTTAAGAGAAACGAAGATGAATTCATTACTTTTTGGTGGCCATTCCTGGGGCACTCCTGCTGGACGATTTCCAAAAGGTTTAGGGCCAACTGCTGCCTAGAAGGACCTTCTTCATCCATGGACATACAGTCTTCCACGGCTGCAGAAGATGATATCTGAAGAAGTGGCATCACGAGCACCAGAGATGACTTTGGGACTTTCTGACCCTCAGCGAAAGAGAGGAGCTTCAAAGCTAACCATCAAAGCAACAATAATTCACATTTTTAAAATTAATGGCAAAATCAAACAAAATGCTATTTTAAGAGTGACATGCCAGAGATTTTTACTGGTCCTTTTACTACTGATTCAGATGCATAAATAGGAATGATAAATCTCATTGTAAAAGGAAATAAATATTATTATCTAAAATAAGTTATATATATATGAAAAATTGATATGCTTAGAGAAAATATATATCATGCATCATATTGTGTACATCGATTACTTTTTAGGTCAGTATAAAATTTTTAATACAATTCAACAGGTGTTCTTAATTTCTCAGTGCCTGTTATTGCCCTTAGTAAACAGCCAAGAGCCCCAAAATTCCTGATGAGTAGATAATGAGGCCATTATACATGCTGCTCTTATAAAAGCTGAAAATTATATTAGCAGATGTTTCAGTGAACAGCATAGTGAAACAGGACTGCCCTTCAGTGGTAACTACAGTGAAGCATATCGCAAAGTCCTGAAGCCCACAACCAGCATACCAGACCCATTTTTATTTTTTTTATTTTATTTCTTTTGTGTGTGGCACTGGGGATTGAACTCATGATCTTGTGCTTGCCAGGCAGGCGCTTAGGCCAGTGAGCTAGATTCCCAACCCTTGCCTTTTCGATACAGGGTCTCACTATGCCATTCAGGTTGGCCTGGAGCTCACTTTGTAGCCCAGGCTGGTCTCGAACTCACAACGATCCTCCTGTCTCAGCCTCCCGAGTGCTGGGATTACAGGTGTGAGCCACCACACCAGGCTCAGACCCATTTTTAATAAGAGGTTCCTCTTCTTAACATGGAAACAACTCACACAACTGAAACGTATATACAGCTGTACAGTAACTTATTTGAATGTACAATCTCCCTGAGAAAATTAACAGAATGAATTAAGACACACATATACTCTTTTCACAGTATTTTTGAGGTTACTGCATGAACCCTGATTTACTGATTAGCTGCTATTTATAGGCCTCAGAGCTAAATTATTAAAGGAGATAAATTATTTCCCCAATACACACATGCACACACAAATTCTACAAGCCTTAAATCACCCCTATGTGTTGTCATTGTTTTATTTTAAAATCATTCTTAAGTCAAACCTTAACATGATCTGAAGTACAAATAGTTGTTACTCTAAGACTACTAACTTACCTTTTTTGTCTAAATATTGGTGTTAATGCATAATTATCTCAGAAATTATGAAAATCACGGTCTTTAACAAAAAAGGAAATCCATGTCATTGCTATTTATAGCCTAAATTATTTATAATCAAGGCCAGTGTTAATAATCACAAAGCATATATGACATTAATACTGCATATTTTAAAAATTTGAAACATTCATTATTCTCTTGGCTATCCTATTTCTTTAACTATTCATTCCCAATATACCAAACTCTTCTTCCTTGCCTTTCAACATGACATACTGGCTCAACAGTTTTCAATATAGTTAATTCACCTAACCAAGGTAGCTTCAAAACAAATGCTGGTTTACAAGAGAAAAAAAGCTTGCTATCCAACAAATAATAAAAGCTTTTGAATGTCTGATCTTGTATCAATTCTATTACATATGCATGAGCCATAATATTGGTGTGTAACTTCAGAATTAGAAATATAGTTTCTCCATGGCTTTGGAATTTTTTTTTAATCAATAAAGAAATACAACCCATTCACGGAGAAGTCCAGAAAAGACAAATCTATAGGGACAAAAGGCAGATTAGTGTTTTATCTTGGGCTAAAAGTGGGAAGGAGTATTAATAGAAATAGGTACAAGAAATTTTAGGGGCATAATAGAAATGTTCTAAAACAAGATTATTGTGCTGTTTGCACGAACCTATAAATTTACTAAAAATACTATGTTGTACACTTTAAAATAGTGAATTTCATGATATTAAAATTATACGTCAATAAAATTTTTAAGAAATAATAAATTATGGCAGTCATAAATAGGAACATGGTAAATTATACCTGGGGAGAGCCTATGTGTACTTCTATAGAGAAAAAAAGCAAAAACAGATCAGAAACAGACTGATAAGGAGTGGCACAAAGAAGCATAGTTGCCTTAAGGCTGTTAAGAGAAAAAGAGTAGTACTCAAACTCTGAAAGTCAAAGATCTCCTCCATATGCTAAAACTGTTTCCAGGCATATCACAAGTGAAAGAGCAATTTGACCTCAAAATCATGATGAATTAAAATGTCTAGAAGAATGAGCTATACACTAGGTATTTATCTTAAGCACTCTGTAAAAATAAAGATGGGAGTATATCAACATATCATGGCACTACACAACATAATTTAGATCCATGTCCCATTACTACATAGATTGCACGGGACCAAGCAAAGGGAGGCAACATTAATGAAAAAGCCACATTTTTATTTTTTAGCTATTATAACCTAATAAGCATATAAGTTACAGAGCAAATTCTGGTATATGGAAGATAATGCCTTAAATTTAAAACAAGAAAACAAAGAAAGAAAGAAAAAAAGAAAATCTACTTGGCAAAGATTAGGAAAATTTCAGAACAGAAATAAAGTATACAGGATATCATGATACACAATTCAAGCCACTCCTGCCAAAATTTGCTTTATATTTATATTTTATACTATGTATTTTTATTTACCTAGGTTTAAGATTGGTTTCTGCTGACTTGCTGGTGTCTGTAGAAGAAGTAAAGCTATTCCAATGATAATCAATTCAACAGGAAAGTCCTGAAATTTTAAAAAAAAAAAAAAATTGGAAGAGATTCCCAGAACCAGTTTTAAAACTTGTATCCAAAAATAATATATTTACCATGAACAATTGCCAACTTCTATAAAACCACTTGTACAAATCTATGTTAAAGAAAGAACTG
>RJWT010012857.1:0-22145 GCA_004365215.1 Cuniculus paca
TTTTTTAATGTGCTGCCTTTCATCTTTTGGTGAACATTTTGAGCAATATTCAAAGTTGTTGTGATAAGCTCCTTTTATAAGTTTTTTGTAATTCATTTCTTAGGAACTAATTTTTCCACATAAAGTAACTATATTTTTATTAATTGATTAACTCACTTTACCTAGTGAAATCATTTAAAATTATGATACAGCACTAAATGATTAATTGCATACCAGTGATGGTGAAACTTAGACGTTTTCATGATAACAAACAGCCAGCTGCAGCATACGTGTCACAGATTCATGACCACTCTTACTGTAGCAACAAGGTATTTAGATAGTTTGCTTTATTTGGTGCACTGCTGGGGATCAGACACAGGTCATCAAATGCAGCAGCACCAATCTTGATAACTTGGTTTTCAATTTTCATTTTTACTAATAAGCTGCACTGATCCAGAAATTATTTGAGAGGACTTCACTTTGGTCATTTACAAATTAGAAAATGCCAACTATACCTGTTCACTGTAGAAGAATCTTACTTTTATAAAGTTGAATTGCACCGCCGTAGACAGGGGCTGACAAAATTTTGACGTTTTCCAAGAATTTAATTTACGCTTTCAAGAAAATCAACAATATAACACAAATATATTACTAGGTTTAAGTTCCTTTAACTGCTTCGTCATTTTAAGTGAAATCGTGCTTGTTTATCCAAAGCTTTGTTTTCTCATTCAAGATCAGTACGGTAAGTCCCTGACTTATCAAAGAGCTCTGTTTTGGGAGTACATTCATAAATTAGATTCAATTGTAAGCCCAAAAAATGAGTCTTACAAACACTTCTGAAACAAATCCACAACGTATATTGCTTGGTGTTTCTAACAGTCCCCTCCACACCACCATCACTATTCCTCTTGCTTTGGGCCACCCTGGGCTCTGACTGAGCACTGCACTAGAGTCTGCCATCGCACTGTTCAGTAAGCACACAGCAGCACTGCTGGTGACAAGGTCCGGCAGGCACATGAACTACTCCCGCAATATGCTCACATCAATGAATGTTCCTAATGAGAAACCCATCCGTATCTGTGAAAGTTCGCAACTTGAATGTAAGTCGGGGACTATTTTTATTGCTTACTCAATTTATCCTCCCTCATAATTTATCATTTACCTAGTGTCCCTAATTTAGCAATTATCTTCTTTTGTACTATGTCTTTTTCTTAAACACACACACACTCATTATAACTTTAGAATAAACAGAATTCACACTTTTATACCCCAAAATATTCAATTATCTCATAGAGATATGTATTCTTCTCTAATTACATCATTTCATTATTAAAATTAGCTCCTTACTCCATATGAAATGTATTTTTCCATATAGTATGAAGCAAATTTTAAATTTTATTCTTAACTGAACATTTAATTACTCTGGATCAATTTTTTAAAAAGGATTTCCTTTCCTCCTAAATATTTATTTCTATATTGATTATCTGCAAAAACCTTACATAGATTTTGATCTGTTTCTAAGGTTTCCGCTTTGTCTTACTGGTCTGGTTTCCTATTCTTACGCCAGTAAAGCATTATTCAAATCTAGTTAGTTTCTTCCAATATTTTAATCCCAAATAGAGCAAAGTCTTATCCACCACTATTCTTCTTTGAGACTGCTTGCCTTTATTTTCCTGTTATTTTCACCAGATGAACATTAGAACAATTTTTTCAAGTTTTTGATAAAATTCTTTTTGGAATGCTTATTGCTACTGCATTAAATTATATGAATCGCTTTGATAAAATAGGAATTTTTACATAATTGAGTTTCCCCATTCAAGATTAAGTGTTCAGAACCAAGCATGGTAGTGCACATTTAGAGCTCCAGCACTGGGAAAGCTGAGGCACAAAGATAGCAAATTCTTCAAAGTCGGCATGAGATTTACCGAGAGTTTAAGGCCAGTCTGGACTGCAGACCAGGAGCCTGTCTCAAACCAACAAAGCAAGTAATGTATTAGCTTACATAATTAAAGTAAGACACTTCACACCAGCAAATTAACTGAGGAGAGGTTTATTTTTACCTCATAGGTATCATAGGTTTCAGTCCATTGTTGGATGGCTGCAAAGCAGAAACATCATAGCAGTAGGACTATAGTCAAAGCTACTCACTTTCTGGAAGGCAAGAAATAGCATAAGGGAAGAGATAGTGAAAGTAAGGGTCAAGGACCAGATACAGCTGCCACAGTCATGCCACCTTGACACACCCAGACACACACTGATGTGTGTCTTACTAATGTGTTTCTCAAGCCAATCAAATTGATAATCAAGCTTAACCATTACAATTAGTATTCAGTTTTTTACTTATTCAAATGCCCCTACACTTTGTACTTATCTATAGGATCTATTCCAACAATTGTAATCCTTCTCATCTCAAACTGAAGTATGACATGTGTGGACTCAGACATGCAATCTTTCATCTCTTCATCTGTTTTCTGACTTAATCCCAGAAGCCTTTGGATCCAAACAATCCACAATAAATATCAGATAAATAACTGATCATATTAGATAACAATTTTAATTTAGATGGTACACTGTTATTGAGTACATCACTGAAGAGAAATCTCCAAGTAAATTTCTTTTCTAGACTCTGCAGTCAACCAGAACCATATCATAACAGGGAAAATTATATAAAACTTTTAATTTGCTGTGATTTTAATTCTCACTTCTTATTTCACAGTGTTAACATTAACATGGTAACATTAGGGAGCCTGACTTTTGTTTTTAATATGCTTATGCCACAAACTTGCTATAACTCTTAGCTGTATGATTTTATGAATAATGTCTATTTCAAATCTTTCCCTCATCATATGTTTACGGAAGTAATCCAGTTGCCACAAATACATTGCTTCTGATTAGACGTCTTCAAAGACTACTAGCTAGAGTAGGGAAAAGACAAAAAAATTCACATAATTATGGGAGTTACTATATCTGAGGATAAACTAATAAGTAGAATTTCTACTGGAATGGAACAACTAGAAATAAAATGAAATATCTCCAAGTTTTAAATTGAAGAGGATATGCAAAATTTCAACATGACACTCAATTACAATCTATAAAATTACATTAAAGGAAAAAGCTGCTGAAACTTGAAAACAAGTTTTAAACCCAAGATAGGAAATGCAGAAGGGAAAAACTGAATGAGTGTTTCATTAGATAAAAACAGGAATCATCAAAAATAGGTTAAAGTTGAGTGAAAGTTAAGAGTTCCTATTTCTAGTGTGAGGTTATATACAGGAAACATCTGATGTACCATCAAAATTTAACTAGGAAAGAGGCCAGAAGCCTGTGTCAATATTTCTCTACTTGTAAGTGGTGATCCTGAAATTCTCCAGGCTGATCAATTTCCTTTATATCTGTAAGGCAATAAATCTCTAAAACAATCAATTCCCAGATGTTGGAGCCAATCCTATTAAATGTTTACAAAATTCAAAAGATAGGGAGAAAGCAAAACACTATATGCTATATGAGTGTGCCCATGTGCGTGTATTCATGTACCTATTATGAGAATCTTTCTCCCCAAACATAATACTGTTCCCTTAAGAATGTCAATGGTGTAAATAAAATAGCTTAATATTACTGAAATACTTAAGAGAACACTAAAAGCAAGTTTATTTTGTTTTTAAAAAGAAACAATGTTTATTGTAAATGAAAGAAAACAATGCGTAAATGTTAAACTAACCTAAAAAGACTTAATGAACAAAAAGGCGGTCACAGAATTAGGATTAAATAATTGCAATAGAATGAAAATGGATTTTCCTATGGTCAGAAGAGTACAAGAGGAAGTTTTTCAGTTTTGCATAAATCTTTTATGGACTACATTTCATGTGTATTACTGAATCAAGTAATAAGTCTTCATAATAGGAAATAATTGATTTATACTATAAATTGCTATATTAATGTTAATCACTAAGGCAGATTAGAAATTGTAAAATTTACCCTATTTTTAATGAATACTTGAAGATGAGTATGAAAAATGAAAAAATTCTACTCAAGCAAACAAAATTCCATTTCCGTAATTAACATGTTGCCAAAACCCACCAGCATTCCGGAACAAAACGCTGCATGCTCTATTTTCATTCTTCATTCATTTTGAATAAGGCAATGGTTTCTATCAATGTAGATAAAATTAAAACTAAATAACAGCTCACTTGGAAAGCTAAATGAGATTTTTACGCAGAAAACAACTTTTTTTTCCCTACTTATTAGGAAAAGCAGACATAAAAATACACACACAGCAAAACACATAGAATTAGTAATGTATGTAAATTTAAACTAAATTTCTGGGATTCATGTTGAAGCTGGGAACATAATACCCCCAAAGTAAGGCTTTCTGGCATGCAAAGTACTCGAACTGAAAGAAACAGGAGGAACTCTGGAAGCAAGCTCTTTCTTATCTTTTCCAGTTCTCTCTCTACCTAAACCAGTCACAGAAACTAGAATTCCTATTCCCTAAGAAGGGGTATCAAACCAGAACTCTACTCTTCAGAAGCAAGCAAACCATAACTGGGAGGCTGAGGTAGGAGGGTCATAAATTTAAGCCCAGCCTGGGTAATTTAGTGTCTTGGCAAGACCTTATCTCAAAATTTGAAAAAAAAAATTTTTTTTAAAGGGCTAGAATGTAGCTCAGTGGGAAGGCCCTGGGTTCAATCTCCAGCCTCTTTCTGTCTCTCTGACCCACGCCCTCATCTCTCTGCCTGTCCTTCCGTCTCTGTCACACATACATGCACCCACACGTACAGTCTATCTCTCTTTTCTCTCTTCTTCCTTAAAGACCCTCACTGTAGACAGATCCATTGTCACTACCAAGAGTGCAGAGATAGAATGCAAAAGGAAAGGCCAAAAAGAATCTGAACAGACGGTCCTCACAGGTTTCCCACTCAGTCTGTTACTGAATCATAATCTTTTGCAGAATCACATTCTACACTGCTCACATTCTTCCTCAAATCTAAGCGTGAAAATAATTTTTGCCTGAGACTTTCAACTTTCATTTTGAAAGCTCCTACATACATAAAACTGATGAAATAAATTTGGTGTACTTTCTTCTTAATGTCCTCCTTCTCTTACAGGGGGGCCAGCTATGACGATTAAGATGAGTGAAAAAAAAGAGTATCATTTTTCTGCCCCTACAGCTGCCTATTCTAAAATGTGCAATAAACAACCTCTCATTTCTTTGACACTAATTTTCAAGATTGTATACTTCACACAAAATTGTCTTCTTCCACATGACTATGTCCATTTAAGAGGCATCAAAATCGACATCTTTTAGAATGCCAAATTTTTCTGTTAATGGATTTATTAGGTATACATGCCATTACCTCAATTGACTAAATACAATCCAACTTATATTTACTACTAGTAAAAGATTCACTCCATGGATATTGCCCAACAAAAGATGAAAATATATATGTTTTTCTCATTTATTTCTGCACAGAAAAGACATTTTTTCAAGTAGAACACATTGAAGCTATTTGCGAAAAAGAGAGTAAGAAGGATATAATTAGGTATTAATTTGAGGATATTCATTCCCTCATAATTTGATTTAAAGACAGTTTTTAAGCTTCAATCTTTACCATGAAATTGATAAAAATATGAATTAATGTAACAGGTGGGCTTGTGTGGTTTTAATAGCAGTGAAATATAATCAACTGTCTCATATCGGATTTCCAGGAAAGCAAGTGACACTGAGACCTAAGCATGATCGTTAAGCAACCCTACTATTGCCATTCCAGTGTTCAAACTCCCCACAGGGACCATATATCTTCTGGCCCTGGGTTTAACTGAAACTTTAAACAAAATATATTACCTATTTAATGCAGCTGAACTGCATTCTGCCCTTTGTAGTGTATAGTCTAAAGCCAGCATATTAAAGAATGGGACCATAGTAGATGATGCAGAATTTTTATCAAGCATGAATGGTTAAAAGAAAATAAAGCACTGTACTTTCATAAGAAATGAACCTTCAGGAGAAAAATTTACAATTTTTGTTCATAAATGACACATTCATTTTTGTGATACGCAGCCAAAATTTTATGAATTCCCTGTCTTGTTGGCTATTCATAAAGTCTCTCAAATCCACATTTTTTTTTCTCTCTATGCTGGCGAATTATACATACCTGGCACTCATCTCCTGGTCTTGTCTTTTGTAATTGTGGAAAAATGAGAATGAATCGAGTAGATTTATTTTAAAAATTAGAAGTTAATATCCTTTAGGGAGTTATACAGATTAGTGGCTAATCCAATTATATGGCCATGCTTATATCCATAGGACTGACTCATTGATTTTTTTCAAGAGGGCCAGTTCCTAAGCAATCAGGAAAACCACCAGAACTCAAAGCAAGTGGTACAGAAAGCTTAACACTATTGGAGTGTTAATGCTTCCTACACTTTAAAGATGTGAAGTTCAAATTCTCACACAGTTAAAAATCATCTTTCACAGTCAGCATATGTTAAATGCCTTAAGCAATTCACGTAACTATTCGGAGAAGAAAACATTAAATGTAAACTATCATGCAAAATATTATTCTGAATGTCCTCATTCTAAATACATTTGGAAACAAGGTAAAGTAACACACATAAACACACACACAGAAAACGATGCAATAAAAACCAATGATTCAGCTAAGACTCACACCATACAGAAGATGAAAGAAAAATGGCCTTTTGGATTCATTCTACCAACTGAACTCATAGAGTTAGGAAGGATTTTCAAGGGAGAATTTTTGCATTTTGTTTTCAGATATTGCATTCAGCATCAATCTTTTGCAATTTTTTTACATAAATGATAGAAAAGTACTTAGAGATCATGGGCAGTCATTTATAATGCTTTTCATAAGTTTCCTTCTGAAAAATAGAATTCTAAAATTTGCACAGGTTTTCAAATAAAAATCACTCGCATAAATTAGTGGTCTTTCTACCGTTTCTTTTCTCCTTTGCTGTGAATAATTGGAAAAATCTCTCATAACTAATAAATTTCTTCAAAGAGTTAAAAAGCAAATGGAAAGATTCTTGCCATATTTGAAAGTATGAGGAGAAAAATTTTTTTTCAACGTCAAACTTACATGATTGAAAGGTTTGTTAGCTAGAAGCTAACGAAGGTAAATGTATTATGCAATATTGGGTTAAGATTTAAAAGTTAACAGGGATGCAAACAAGCAAACAAAAAACCCTAGGAATTATTGGAAGAGAATTAAAACATTCTGATGAAATGAATGGCAAATAAGGCAATAAAAAACAATGGGTCGTTATCATGCAATTCCTTTGACAAAAAGAATGTGATCACTTATTTCCTTAGATAAACGCATGTTGCACATTATAGAGATGTATTTTCTTTAGAGAACAGGAAGCTATGATTATATATGCCAATTGTGGTAGTAGTATCATGTTCAAAATTATAAATCCTGAGTTGCTCATACTTGTTTTGTTTGGTTCAGACTGGGTAGCACAGTCTACACAGTTACAGACAAAATATTCTCCAGATTAGAGAATATTAGTTTTCTATTTTATTTTTAAGTATTCCTTATTAAGGAGAGAATGAAAGAGCTCTGGATAAACTGCGAAATCTCCCAGGAATTCTATGAGAGCAGAACCACATTGGCTGTTTACATTTCACGCCAGTGTCACCTCTCTTATCCTCACACTCAGCATTTGAGACTTCAAAAAACAGTATTTTTTGCACCTAGAAGTTATTCTAAACCACGATTATGGACTGTAATGACAAGACACTGACCTTAAGATCTCTGTTTTTCCATGCAATGGATTATTTCGGCTTTTTCTCAAGATCCATTACCAAGATAAAATGGCCTAAATCATTTGTATAATTAAACCCAACAATTACTTTGTAATGAAAAAGCTGAGTAATTTTATTTTAAGCAGTAAATAGGCTTTAAATGACCTTTGGGATTGGAAGTGCTCAAAATGATGAAAATAATTGAAAGTCATAGCCTATGTAGTTTCCTATAGTCCTTTAGGATTATACAAAATTAATATTGAAGTAATGATAACAAGGGAAATAAACAATTATACAGAAAAAAGATATAACGAAGATGTTCAAAAATTATCCAGCATTGAAACTTTTACTAAACTGCATATATAATGCATTCGTGATGAAACCAGTTTTGTGAATTTTTTAAATAGTTAAAACTCCAGGGCTTTTTGTTTATTTTTGCTGTGTACTAAATTTGCTAAGAAAAGCTATTTTGTTATATTATAGAACATGAAGTTTCTGTAGCACAGAAAGTCTAAACAGAAAAAATAATTGAATTAAAGTCAGGAAACTCAGCCAGGCGTGGTGGCTCACGCCTGTAATCCCAGCACTCGGGAGGCTGAGACAGGCGGATCGTTGTGAGTTTGAGACCAGCCTGAGCTACAAAGTGAGCTCAAGGTCAGCCTGAATGGCATAGTGAGACCCTGTCTCAAAAACACCAGGGCCGGGGATCTAGCTCAGTGGCCTAAGTGCCTGCCTGGCAAGCGCAAGGTCATGAGTTCAATCCCCGGTGCCGCAAAAAAAAAAAAAAAAA
This sequence comes from Cuniculus paca, assembly GCA_004365215.1. NCBI lineage: Eukaryota > Metazoa > Chordata > Mammalia > Rodentia > Cuniculidae > Cuniculus > Cuniculus paca. Next base: position 8,535 of record RJWT010012857.1, read on the forward strand.
AAAAAAAAAGTCAGGAAACTGCATTTCTGGTCCTAATACAAACTGTAATCCTGAACAGATAAACTTAATTTTGGGGGTATTAATTTACTATCTTGGAAAATAGACTATGAGAATTTTTAAGATATGAGTGTGCTATTTCTAATATTCAATGATTCAAAAATACACCTAAAGTTAGAAAAAGGGAAGAAACTGAAATCCAATAAACAGCTACAATGCTTATCACACAGTAAATAATTTTGACTAACATGAGAGGAAAAATATACCCACAACAGAAGAGAAGAAAATATCCTACACATGACAATTTTAATTTAGAAGGAGCATTCTGTTGATGAAATCACATTAACTGACATAAACTGAGTATGATGTTTCACTTTTGGTTAATTACTGAAAAAAGGATGATTCTGGTAGTGATTGGTGAGAGAAATGAGGAAACAGTCCTTGGAAGAACCTATGACAGTTCCAGACAATAGGAAACTAAACAGAATCTCTCGTGAGAATGCAGGGCTGGCCATCAGCATGACACAAATAATCTCATTTACACTGCCACACAGAAAAGGAACAGAGAGGCAACACAATCTTCCACTTTGGAACTTAAAACTCCCAGATTGATGGACATTATAATGGAAGGCCATGTTATAAAACACTGAGCCAAGATGTTTCACCTTCATTATTTTAATTTTTAACCAACTTCCAAACACATGCTATGACTGATATCTTATAGATAAGGAAACTGGGGCCTGGGGCTCCATTAAATAGCTTGCACAGGAACATGAAAAGCTAGAACAGGTCAAAGACGTAACCTGAACTTCTACTATCTGACTTCAAATATGACAACATGCTGAACTAATCCAAAATTGTTATCTCAAGAGCAAACAGGCCCACACAGAACTGAAGTCAATTTACTTTGTGAGTTGGTCTTCTAATATTTCACGCATTTTCATTTCTTAATAATTACAAGGGCTTTGGTGGACATCTAATATTTATTTATAAAACAAAATTTAGCTGCCTGATTTATGTTATGTCTATGTAGTTTACCTAATTCTGGGAGGGAAAATAGTCAGTATTTCACTCTAACATTTTAGTCTTATAGAATCAAAGGCAATAATAAGGTTATACTTTTAAATATTCTTTTAATATTACCTTTGAACTACCACAATAAAACTAACTTAACAGTCTTTAAATAAAATATGGAAAATTTAATTGTGAAGTACATTAATTGAAGTTATTTTCTATTTATACACTAATAGGAAAAATATGCTCTATTTGTGGTCAAGATAAATGAACTAGAATGTAGCATTCAGTCACGTAAATTCATAAAATGTTCATAGGGAAAATGCAAAGGATTAAAGTGTTTTTAAAAAGCAAATTTAGCAAATTTAGTGATAAAGTGAATAATAACATTCAAATATAATTATATATTTTCATATATACTTCTCTATTTCTAAGCATCAAAGGAAAGAAAATAGAATGGAAAAAAATATATATATATATATTCATGCACGATTGCTTAGGGGTTGTGGGACTGAAGGGGTGAATGACAGAGACATGAGAAAAATGAATACTTGCAGGGTAAATCTAGCCAGACATTATAATCCATCACTGATCCCTAAAGGGCACTAATAATATGTAAATGTGTGAATTAGAAAACACATTCCAGGCTGTTGATAAACTTGATAGGATAATCAGCACATGCTGACAGACTAATGAAACTGATGAACTGATAGGGCAGCTTATCTCCTAGGCCATTTTTTTTCTTGTCAAATGGAGGCTAATCAAAATGTATTAGGAGTTAAAGCAAACACTCAGGGGATTTAACCCATTTGATTAGAAGGTGAACTCGCTCTCTGAGAAAATTATAGTTTCTTGAACAACTGAAACTATAAAACCTAATCAGCTGACAAATCCTCACATAAAATTAAATAGACGGCAACTGCCATAATTATAGGAGAAATCTGGGATTTTAAATTGTATTAGGACCCTCCCGTAGGAAATTGTTACAGTGCTTTTCAGTTTGGGCAAAGCCACCATCTCCTTCTGGAATGGAAAATAAGACAAAGGAATAAGGAATAACCCCCAGGGATACACTTATCTTTTGCTGCCTGTGTGTACTTAGCATCTGCAGAACCATGTGAGAGAGACAGATCCCAAGGTGCCAGCTGAATTTTCAAACTAATTTATTTACCTAAAATAACTGAATGAATGAATGAATTCTCTGAAATCACTAACTATAGTTTACACCCCCACTTCCCATTAATAGTAAAGATACCACAAGAAGTCTGTTGCCAAGGACCTCAAGTGCTAATATAAGGAAAGATGTCTTGTTTGATTATTGAAGAAAATATGAACAAGGTCTTTCCCGGCATAAGAATTAGGCATGGAATTATAAAGTGAAACTACTGTGCCTCCTCAGGCAAAGGTAGAAAAAGCAGTCTCTTTAGTATTTATTTTGATGTGAAAAACATCCTGCATTAAAATAGAAAGGTTAATTCAATTGATAGGTCTACACAGTATAGGCATATGCTTTATGCACGTGTATATTTTATTCATTTAGACAGTTGGATGGCAAAATGCTAGACAGTAAAAGATATCTTTTAATTTATGAAGGTTTGAGAGCAAAATTACATGTAATGAGGCTAGACGTTACCTTATGTAATTATACCACAGATGAAACTAAACTTAGAAAAGAAAAATTCCAGTATCCTCCTTATGGGAGCATTAATCACTCTTGCTGAACAGGCAAACTGGGGATGAGACGCACAGAAAGAGCAAATGGATTTCCAAATTGTAATTATTTTTCTCCCCTTTCATTTAATGAAGGAAAAAAAAACAAAACAATGAAACAAACAAACAAAAAATCAATTATGCCCCATTCTATCAGTGAAGCATTTCTAGATTTTTGGTCATTTAGAGAAAAGGTAGAAATGTTCTCATAGGTGTATGTTTTCTAGTTTGGGAGGGGTTAGAACATTTTGGATATGAAAAAGTCACACAGACACTATGATATTTCTCAAGCCATAGAGCTTAGAAGCATTAATATAATCCTGGAGATCACATAGTCTAATTTCATGTATTTTTACAAGCATGAGGGAGACCTAGAAATATTTTTTTTTAAAAACTAGGTTTATTTTAACAAAAAGGGAAGATCTGAGTCTACAATTTTCATTTTGAAAAACAACAATATTTAGTTTGAGGACAAAAGTAACCCTTCTGTCTGTTATGTGGAAACAATCATGCTAACTCATCAACAAGGCATTTTACATTTAGCCATGCTTTTGCGTAAGTTACATGCTGCACAGGTGACTTTCAGTTGTGGCTACCATCAAATGGTTGTGGTAACAATTTCCTACAAAACAGAAAGAGACCATGCACAGAACATAGGTATTTTGTTAGAATTCTGAGTTCTTCATCTCTTATTCCTAGAAAAATTCATGCCCTAGATTTATGTATTTTCTGATTGATAAGAGAATTAAGCTAATTATTTAATTCAGAAAAACAGGTAACACACTTACCATCTTTAGTCTTGTTTTACTTTAAAATATTACTCTGAAAAATAATCTACCGAGATTCAAGGCCTAATCAATGACAATACAAATTGTCTTAGTGTTTCTCATCTTTTATATGGATGGAAGTTCATGAACCTCTACATCATTGCAGGCTTACTTTTGAGACTTTTAAGAAACTAACAAAATCAACAATCACATGAATTTGATAAATTCATTGAAATGAATATTCATCCCTAAACATAACTGAAAAATGACACACATATATAAGACTTTATATTTTCATTCTCTAGAGTCTAGCTAATACTTAGGGATACAAACGGTTTTTGAGAGTTCTGTGTACAATTGTGGGACCTGCCCAATATATAGGGAACCACTATTAGTGATTTTATTTGCTCATGTCAAAACAAATGTGCTGTGAGAATATGAAACTGACACTGTTGTGAACAAGGTTTCTTTGCAGGCACCAACAATGGAATTCATTACATTTAACGCAAGCAAACATTCTAATTTATCCACGGTGCCTGAAATATCATTTAAAATATTAATGTTTTACTCACCCATCATGTTGTACAAGCTCTGTGGGGCAAACTGTCTGGGCATTTTCTGAATTGCTTCCTTGTACACAGTCAGGGCTTCCTAATTTAAGAAACAAAAACAAAACAAAAAGATAAATCATCATTAAAGTACAGCAATATTCACGGAAAATAAGATAATAACATTCCTTCAAGTTAAAACTATCCAGTGCTATTTCTAAATGGTTCACTAGAGGAAAATAATTGAACTGTCCTTTGCTATTATGCTACTTTAATTTCACAAATGAAAATGCTTAGCACAGTGAAGAATGTCATATATAAATTTAGTTTAACAAGAAGTCGAACATTAGCAAAGGTCTTTTAATATAAATTTTCCTGTTTTACACAGGTCAGCCAAGAAAAAAATGAAAAAAAATTCATACTTGAAAGTTACTCATTAGTCATCTAAATTCCACAGACATATTAATTTAAGCAAACCACTTGAATCTAAATAAAACTTCCAGCTACTGAGACTCACTTATATTGTTAAGTGCAATAATTTAAAATATTTTATCTTCCTCCTGTATTGTAGTCTTAATACACTGTATGAGTATGGGACGGCTGGAGAGAGAACAATTTGAAAGGAGAGAAAATACATGGTGTGATCAAAATAAATGATTAATATTTAAAAATTTTTTTTAAATGTATGACAATAGAAGATATGCTGTCATTAACTCCCTTAAAAATACTCCCTCTTGCTTTGAACCTACTTATTCCATCATTCTTGCCACTTTATAAAGCAGTTCTGAACATTCTCTTACTTGTCTTTACCAGGTGTGATCAAAAATACAGTGTTACTGCTGTGTGCCATCCAACAGAAGGCAGGCTCATAAAAAATTATGTAATGCCCTCATTTACTTTGTTCAACGGATATCATGCAACTTCTAGCTCTTTCCCTAAGTCAAAAGGACCACATGAGGTAAGAGTTTTGAATCAATTCAGGACATGGAGGCAGCCACAACACTGCAACTAAAGACACAAAAGAAGACTTACAGAGCTGACTCAGAAAGGGGCAAGAATGGGGGACTACTTTGAGGCAATTAATGACAATTCATCTGTTACTATCATATATATTTTCAAAACATAACATTCACCGTATTTTTCAATAACACTTCATAGGGATCACATGCAGGGATGCATCTTGTGAGGGGGAAGCCTGAGTCACCCCCCTAACATGCTTAAACACATTTTATTATCTCACTCTCCAATCAAAAATAATATTCTTATTCCATAGTTTTTCAAAGATATAAGCAGAATAAAATTTGCATCTACTCATTTTCTTAATACTCAAAATACTAACAATTTATGTTTTAAAACTAGCAAATACCAGGTAAGAGCTCCAGAAACTGTGTCTTGGATAATGAAATCACTAGTGAGCAAATAAACTTGAGAAACACTGTGTGTGACTTGTCCTCTCGCAGAGTCACAATACATGTTCACAGGCCATATTACATGCTCTCAGGAACTCTCAGAGAAGAAATATGCTGACTTGGTATTTGCAGGGTTTTTGTTTTGCAAACAAATTTGATCAAAATATCCTTTTACTATGAACATATTTTAATTTTTCAATGTAGTGTAGTGACTCTGAAAGGACGTTGTGGGTTAGAAAACATCACGACCTGACTGAAGAAGGGGAAAGAAAAGCAGAGTGAAGTTGTAGCCAGACCTCATAGTGTCCTTGCTCATGAAAGAGTTTCCCCAGATTGTACAGGCAGCTGGTGACAGAACTCTTGTGTGCATGAGGGTCCTTTAGGTTTTCATCTGGAATCTCAGAACACTTTAGGAATGTCCGCCTGGCTTCTTCTGTCTTTCCTTGGTTCATTAGAATAATGCCGGTATTTAAATATGCAGCTGAGGGTAAAAAGAAGAAACAGAGTGTGAGAGGATGATACAGTCTATAAACAAAAAAGGAGCTATCTTTGACTGAGTTTAGTTTGTGGATTATTTCCGATTATAAAACATTAATATTTACAAAACAAATACTTATGTGACAATAATGGTAGAAAGAACTACAAGTCTCACTAAAAAAGTACATAAGATATGAATATTTGTACTTGAACTAGTCCCTGCCTTCATACTTGCAAATATTTTTGAGTTTAAAATCTAACTGAGTAAAAGTTAATGCTACCATAATATTTTTTTAAAATAGAATTAGAGCTCAAAATGAAATTGAGAGAAGAATCATCAATAGAGGTTTGTCCCTTGATCAGCAAGTTGTCAGAAACAGGAGCACCAAGTGTTTTCTCTGTGAGGCTGGAGGTTGCAAAGATAATTTTCATGAATAGAAAGAAGTATTAAAAAAAACTGGATTACTTACAAGCCAGGGTAGGCCTGCTTCCGATGGCCAGTTTATAATAATGGAGGGCCTCGGCAAACCTGCTGTTCTCCTGGAGAAGCAACCCTCTGTAGGAGAAAAACAAAAATTTGGAGACAGGACTGTATTACTATACATAAAACCACAAATTTCTATTTTATATTACAAAAATAAAAATGGTTAGCAGAGCAATAAAAATGCTGACCTGGTACTATAAAAGTAAATTGTAAATAGAAGGAAATGATTCCTCAGGAGAGAAAATACAGGATAAGTATCAGTTGCATTTATGTTCCATTAGAAAGCATTAAGATGTATTTTCAAAAGCCTTCTACAATCACTGAACTTTCCCCTCTCTAGTCGTCTTTTACCCTCCCGCTAGAATTACTAGCCACCTGGATTTCTTCTAGGAGCATGCACATTTTCTCATCATTTCACAAAGGAGACCTGTCTACAGCAGTGATATATATATGGAAACATGAGATGCCTCCTTCACTAGCTGCTGCTTGGGAAATATTTGTCTATGACTCCCCGAAAGGCAAAAGGCAGTCTAGGTCAACAACAAAAAGAGAGCCAAAATTTAATCAGATGCTAAAAGGACAAAGAAAAGAACAGAAGGCTGTGCACATTGCTATTTGGATTTAGCAAGGAAATAAGCTTGAATTTCAGAATACTGTGCAAATTGCAGTTCACTGTTCTGAAACACATCTTTCTCTTCAGACTTTAAGACTCAATGGGCCTCACCAGGAGGCTTTAGTCAATCATGATCCACATGCATTAACCCCAGCCATTCCAGATCCCACCCTCATAACCTGAATGAAAATCAATTATAATTCTATCAAAATAAGATGTCGGGCAACTGAACTAAGATCAACAAGCTCTCAGAGAGTGCTCTGGCCTATCCCATTTACTTTTAACCAGTATCCTGCAGGCATACAGCACATCTATTGGGCCTGAGTATGGCTGCTAAAATGGTAAATTGTAGATTTCACTTGGCAGCTGCTTAGGTCTTTGAATGGGTGGTAAAACAGAGGTCTGGGAAAAGATGAAGATGTTGAAAAAAAATGGCATTTTGCTAACTACTGTAATGATCAAATACATTTTGAATATAATGGACATTTGTTCTCAATGAGACAAAGATAGAAGGTGATGGCACTTTGAAGAGGTGGACCTAGGGGTGGCAGTTAGGTCATGAAGGCATTGCCTTTCAAAGGAATTAATGCTGGTCTCCTGGAGCAGGTTTTCTCCATAGTGAGCCATTACAAGGAGGAAAACTGGCCCCTCTCCATTCTCTGGCTTCTGGTCTCACTGCTTGATCACTCCCACTCGTGTGTTCCCACAATTATGACACCATCAACCATGTTGTGAGATGGCCAGAGTGACACTAGCCAGACCTGGTGCCATGTTCAAATTCTGAATCCCCAGACATATAAGCTAAATAAACTGTATATTATCTCTGTATTATTATCTAGATGCTAAGACTTTATTATAGCATCTGAAATCTGCCCCATACAATTCTTTAAAAAAAAAAAACCATTTTATTTAATAAACACGTGAAAAAATACTTGAAGGACATCATTTTGAAGTTAAAGAATGCTCATGCATATCACCAGTACATATTATTTCATTATTTCTAGTATTTGTTAAAATGTCATTTGACTAGATCATAGGATTGATTCCCAAACACATTAAGATCCACTTTATATAGCAGAAATTTACCTTCCTATGAAAAACTTTAAACAACAATTAACTTGATCATAAAATGAATATGCTGTGCTATTAAATGTATTTTTTAGTTACTGAGAAGAAAGAGTTTACTGAAGTTTTCAGTGTTTGAAAAAATGGTCAATCATTTTTAAAGGTGTGTAAAAATAACATTTTTTAAAAAAGGCTAATATTCTTTATAATCATAATCTTACTGGTATAATGTTTTTCAGTTCACTAAACTCATACCTAAACCCTTAATTATCTCTCTTTCTTTTCAAATAAAAAGACTTTTTATCATTGATACAAGGCTAATGCCACCAGAAAGGTAATACCATCCACGTATTTAATTTCACTTTTTTTAGTTTCCTTAGGAATAAGGGGCTTCAATAAGCCTCTACTTGTCCAATATCTTTCCTCCTTACAAGTTCCTCTGAAACCACAAAAATGTTCATGCACCTCTTAGCATAAAAAGGAAGAAAATACATTTATCCTTCCTGCAGCTGCCTCTACCTACTTATTGTTATTCTTTACTTCAATGTCAGATTTCTTTTATGAGTAGTCTATGGTGCACGTGTCCTCAAATCCCCAGCACTCCTAAATCCAATTTAGGCTGTATTACCAGAACTCCTTCTGATGTGTCATATCAAATTTCTGCTAATTATCAACTCCTTCAAGTAGTGGATTTATGTCAGCTGCACACTCAGCTCCACTCTTGATCCCACACTGTGGAGCACGAAGAAGAAAGCATCATCTTCATATACTCCTGTAAAGGACGTTGGTGTTTCCTGGGATTTTCTTTGTGTCTTCCTTCAATGAATGAAATCTGTGCATGATGTCACACACGCTCACACGTGGTTCACCCACATGCTGCCTACACTCAATCATAAAGTAGTGGTCTTTCTCCTGATCCTGAGATCGGTTTTCAACAACTGATTCTCCATCCAGGGGCTCACTAGAATTTCAAAGTCAACACATTCAACAATTGAAAATAATACCTTTTGATCTAAAAACAATAGATAAATGAAATAAACAAAATGGAAAAATCTCCTAAGTATTAAAATTGTCCTCCACTTCAGTTGTTAAGCCGGAAACCTGCTTCTCGCTCTTGATTCATTTTCAGTTACATGTTTTAGAAAGTCTCAAAAGCCCCCTGATTCTTGTATTTAGAGCTCTTTACTCCATGCCTTTAAGCTTTATATTTATAGCTCTATCAGAACCCTTTTATCTTTTCTATCCCTTGAATAACTGCAAGCCTGCTAATTAGTATCTACGCAATTACATTTCTAAAGGGCAAGTATGCTATTAGACATTAGATGGAGTGAACAGTAAGTGGATAGGCAGAGATCTCTGACAATGGCCTAATACTCATAAACCCTGAAACTGATGTACTTAGCCTCATGAAACCCCCAATGCTGTTATATTCATAATATATACACAAGAGGAGAAAATAGCAAATACTATGAAACCACACCTAGACAATCCTGTCTTGCCTGACTTAGTCTTTGGAGGACAGGCAAATTTCTAGGATTATATAAAACACAGTTGTTTGAATTAGAGTATTAACCTCTGCATCATCTGAAAGAAGCTGCCAGTGTAGTGAGTCCAAGTTGGATGGCTATTGGGACTGATTTCTTATGTGTAAGGATCTAACTGAACATCGATTATGCCACCATACACATAGCATGAATGTGAACAGAGAGTGATGCACTCAACTATGAACAGAAGATGAATAAGCAAACAAATGTTGTGGGAAATGACTACACTAGAGGACAGTAGACCAACATGACCCCAGTCCAGGAATGGACAGGGGAGGTCCACACAGACCAAGGGACATTGCTAGAGGCTTGGAAGAACACAGTAATGAAAAGGATTGCCAACAGCTCCACATGACACAGGAATAAAGAGAATTTTAGAGAATTAATCAACTAATTCTAAATTTTATGATCAGTAAGAGACAAGGTGAGAATTGGAACTTAGTTCGTCTGACACGCTTGATGAAAAATGAAAAATAAAATAATTCTAAATATATACACACTAAGTTAGATTTCTCTTTGCTCTAAAACTCTTAAGTTTTGCACAACATTAATTGCCTTGATAGATCGAAAAGCAATCTATCATTTTAGAGGTACAGGATGAATTTAGACTTCTGTTACTGCAATTTCCACATTTACAGAACTTATGTTTTATGGAAGGTATGATACAGGGGTAGAAATCCTTCATATTGCAGTTTCAGTCATTAAAATTAGTAGCTAAAAATAACCATCCCTTACAATTTCATGTAAGTAGTTTACATGAAATAACTTATTTATTACTTTGGGAGGCAAGTTATTATTACTGACTCCACAGATGATAAACCTTGGGCAAGAAAAAAATAAGCACAGTACATACAAAATGTTATACACTAGGAAGAAGTAGACTGACATTAAAACCCAGCAGAGTCTGCTAGAATAATTGAGGACCTGTACTTTAACTGGTCATTCATACCAAAGACTTTTCTGTGACTGTGTACAGTGATTATATGGTTTGCTTGCATGTGGATCATATCAATCAAGTCTTCTGTCTTGTGTGTGTTGTGTGGGAAAAAATATATATATATATGTATATATATATATATATACATATATATATATTGCATATGTATCTTAACCTATCAAGGCAGAATCTAATTAGAAATAATGTATCCATGTAATGCAAAATTGTCTTAAATTAAGAAACTGGCATGCTATATATTAATGTGATGTTAAAGACACTTTTGGAGGAGGAATTGAAAGAAATCTTGCTGATCTATAAATTATAAGTGGTAGGGTCACTTTACTGTGTGTGTCAATGTAAGAGGACAAGCAATAACATGTTTAAAGAAGAAAGAAATATTTTACTTCTCATGTTCCTCCTCTAAAGAGTTTAAATTTTAAAGCAACATCCAGTAGTGACAAATAAAAATTGAGGAAAGAGAAAGAATAAGCAACTATTTAGTCACAGGAAGAAAACACATCTACACATATGAACCACTGCTCTTCATTATAACACCTAAATTCTAGAAAATCACCTTAATTTAAGAAAAATTAACGAAATATTCTCCATCAAGCCTTTTACCTTTTTATGATTTAGAACAAGTATTCTAGAAAATATTATGGCTTGCATAGAACTTCTTTCTCCTAAGAAAGTTTTGCTTACTTATTTTCACTCTGCATTTAAAATCTTTTGTCTCAAATACCTTTAAAAATATCTTAACACAGATATTTGATCAATGAAAATCAGTCAAAATCATGATAAAAGTGAACTGCACAGAGTTAAATGTAAAATCAAATGTAAACAGTCATACAAATCCTCCCCATATTGACAGAGACAAAAGGCGAGTACTTATTTGGCAACATAGTTCCCAACCAAGAGTGGCTTTTCCACCCCAGGGAATATTTGGCAGGGTCTGAAGACATTTAAGGTTGTCACAACTGGGAGGATGCTACTAGAATCTGTGGGGTGAAGGGCAGCAAAACTGCCCCACAGTTTACAAGGCACAGAACCGCCTCCTACCCCTTGCCCTTACAAAGAAAACTCCAGTCCAAAATCTCAACAGTACTGAAATAAGAAAGTCTGACCAGCATTTTATGAGCTAATTTCAAAAACAAGGGCTCTGTGTCCCTGCCAATCACACACACAAACTATACAGTGAACACAGAATACAGAAAGTGAACTACCTATATTGTCATTGTTTCGGGCTCTTTGTTACTGTTGTTTATTTGTTTTGTTTCTTATTTTTCTTGTATTTTGTTTTGTTTTTCCTCTAATACAGAAAGGATAGATGTACACGTACAGGCTTACACATGCCTAGAACTTCTCCTAAAGAGTTTACAAGAACTGATTTTATTATGTGTGATAGTATGAACAGCTACTCTGAAGAAAACCAGACATTATGATAGCCACTGTTAATTTCCTGTCATCTTTGTTTTGAAGTCCAATAATGCTTTTATTCTTTGTTTTGATTGGTTTTAGTCTGTTTTCTATTATTTGATTTCAAAGAGAAATTATGGTAGCCATTGTTGATTTCCTATTGTCTGGTTTTGAAGGCCTGTAATGCTTTTATTCTTTTGTTTTGTTTGCTTTTATACTATTTTGTTTTGTTTGAATGTATTGTGTGTGAAGGTATGGACAATTATTTTGAAAAAAACAAAAGACACTATGGTAAACATTGTTGATTTCTTGTTGTCTTATTTTGAAGTCCTGTGTTTCGAAGTCCTTGCATTGTTCTGTTCTAATCTGCTTTGTTTTGTTTTATTCTCTTTAAAATAAAAAAAAAGCAAACTAAATGGATTAAATTATTTTTCAATAGAAGTCTAAACTTTTGCCATTTGTATTACTTCCATGATGAAGGCAAAAGAAAAACAAAACTTTCTCAAAACTGAAAAAGCATGCCCTTCCTCACCTTTGAGAAAACAACTGAACAAACGTTCCATGTCTCTTTGTAGTAAGATCACCTTCCAGATAGAACTCTTAGCTCATTTCACATGTGTGCATGAATCTACACTGTACTCTAGAAGAATACATGGCAATGGCCTTTCCTTGGTATTTGCAGGTGATCAGTCTCAGGACCCCCCCACCACTTCAAATAACAAGATCCGTGATGCTTTAGTCTCTTCTATAAATGGTGCAATATTCACATATAACATACTCATACCTTTTCCTATGTGGAATTTTAAATAATTTTTAGGTTACTTGTAAATGTCTAATATAATTAAGGTGTTATGTACATAGGTATTATACTACATTATTTAGAAAATAAGAAGACTATACGTTAACTACAGGTGCAACTTTTTTTTTTCTGGATATTTTGCTCAGTGACTCATATGTAGAATCCAGAGATATGGAATGTCAGTTGTATTGTTTGTCAATTAAAAATAAAATGAAGCTTAAAATACATTTTAAATACTATTTTGAAAGCCACAGTAATCTATCACTTGATAAATGAAAACCAATTGAATTCATAAGAAATCCAAAATAAAACAAAAAATACAACTTACAAGTCTTCAATTAGAGATTTGTTTGCCTCCGGTTCTAACAAAGATCATTAGAAACAGTTGATAACTGATATTTGAAAATTGGTATAAATAAAACATATCAGTAGATGAAAAGTACACTTTTCAAGAATATACAATGCAGTAATGGGCGGATGGCCACACAAAAGCTCGAGGAAACCAAGACACTGCTGTCAGCCATGGACCTTGTGAACAACAAAAGTACTAATGGAGGATAGCTTCATTTCTGTTTTTATTTTATTAAAGCAAAATTTGTAGAACTCCTACAATATATTAAACACTGAAAAAAAGATTATCAAACATAATTATTTACTGAATAGAAAAAATAGACAAATGATCACCATACAGAGTAAGAGTCACATGACAGCTGTATGTGGTGGCACATACATGTAATCCTAGCAACTTGGGAGGCTGAGGCAGAAAAATTGAAAAATTATCAAATTCGAGGTCAGCCTGGGCAACTTAATGAAAACCTGTCTAAAAAAAAA
>RJWT010012858.1:0-22145 GCA_004365215.1 Cuniculus paca
ACAATTATTGGTCCCATTTCCTTCCTCAGTTATGCATTTAATAGGAGTATTTTTACACACACACACACACACACACACACACACACACACACGGAAATCCCTCATAATTCAGCCATCAACAGTTCCTCTACATTGACCTAACTAAAAATGCAGGGACGGGGCCGGGGATCTAGCTCAGTGACCTAAGCGCCTGGCTGCAAGCACAAGGTTGTGAGTTCAATCCCCGTTGCCACAAAAAAAAATAAAAATGCAGGGCCATGGTCTTATGTGGTAGAGAAATACAGAAAAAACAGAATACAGAAAGCCTTTTTTCTAGAGAAAAGTTATGGTTTCATTGATAGGAAAGCATAACGGTGATAATCTTCCCATATTAAATTTCTTTTTTTTTTTTTCCCCAGCACTGGGGATTGAACTCACGACCTTCAGGTCTTCGTCATTATCTGTTTTGATCTTTGTCCAACCCACCTTTACCTCTTTCTTGAATTACGGCAGCAGCTCCTTTGCTGGTTTCCCAGTTTGTTGAACACATAAAGGTTTTTTAAGAAGTCAAAGTTGAATTTTTCTGTAGCTGTCTTTTCTATCACTGTAAAGCCAGAGTCCTTCAGATGGCTTAGGAGCCCTTCATAATTGTCCTGTCTGATCTCATCTTCTGTGATCTACCCTCCTTGACTCCCTCCTGCCATGCCAAACTCCTCACTGCTGCTCAAAGATACCAAGCACATCCCTCTGCAGGCCTCTGCATGTTCGCTGCAGCAGCACCCCACTCCCCTGGTGTCTGTGTGGCTGGTTTTCTCTTTGGTCACGTATGGTTTTATCAGGGGGGATCTGTCATGGTCACCCTGTTCCCAAGTACCCTTCCTTCCCTGCTGTGTTCTCCACAGCACTAATACCATCTAACACACCCTAATTCAGTTATTCTTTTATCTCCCTCACTCAGGAACAGCTTGACGAAGCAGGGATCTTTATTTACATTGTTCATTGATACATATCTTTAGCAACAAAGTGCATGAAGATGCTCAGTGACTATTGGTTGAACAAAAGAGCAAATTTAAATGATGAGCAACATAGCCATAGTTCTTCTTTCTTCCTGGGCCAGGCTGTTTACTCAGAGAAGTTACAGCCTGAGTTGTCTTTAGAGAAGATCTTCAGGAGCATTTTCTTTTAACACTTACATTATGGAATATTAAACATGTTTAAACCTTGTAAAACCTTTTCAGGGATGAAAACAAGAGTTCCACCACTGAAGTTACTCCCATTTATATGAACACAGACTGTGTCTCATATGTGTTAGAGTTGGGAAGATATGCATTTGATTTCTGATGTGAGTGTTAACACTTGAAAATTATACTCTTGCACTCATACATTCTTTAATCCAATTTTGCAACTGTACTGCAATTTGAATCTTTATTTTTTAAATCTTTTTACTATATCAATGATTTTCTAGTGAAGTAACCAAAGTTAGGGCAAGTCAGTGTCCTCAAGATCACACACTATAAAGTTACTCAGCTGTTGCTGTTTCCCACCCTTTACTATCTTCTTGGACCCTCTAAGTTTTCCAGCTTATGTGTTCATTTTAACGGTCTTTGCTTACAATCCACATCACAGTCTCTTTTGCCCCTCTACTAAATTCTCCAGGGAAAAGGTACAAAGATAGAATCTTTATTAAAGGATAGTTCAGGAGCCACAGCTCTCTTATTTAGATGGACTCCCATAATACTTTGTTGCTAAAATTATGTCTGTAGAGAGTTCCATCTTTATTTGACAGAGTTGGCTGCAAATCTTTCATTTTCTCCATGATGTTACATTAAACATAAAATGTCTGACCTGCACATCAAATTACACATTATTGAGACACCAAAATTGCTTAGTGATTTAAACAATTAGTAAGGTGTCAACCCTTTATGAAAAATACATTTTCATAACCATTTTGTTCTAGGTGCTACATGGCCTTTAAGAAAGATAATAGTTCTAAGTGAACATAGGCAGCAGAAATGTATAACTAACCTATTGTACAGATACTTCATTTGCTGGCATAATTATTAGAAAACAAAGCATTTGGAATCTTTTTGTTTGTTTGTTTCATGAGCAGGATATATTTATTGAGAGAAAGAAAGCTTCTGTTTGAGAGAGAAACAGAAGGGGTCCTGAGTTGGTTGCCAGAGATTCTTGCTTTTTGAGAGATTTTTATAGAGTAAAACGACGAGGTGAGATGGGTCCAAGATGGGGAAAACAGGCATGAGGTGGGACAGAACTATGGTCAACCCATAAGATTAATTGTTCAGGTAAAATTGACCAAATCAGGAGCCGGGCCTGTGGCACATGCCGATAATCCCAGCACTTGGGAGGCTGAGACAGTAGGATTGTTGTGAGTTCGAGACCAACCTGGGCTACAAAGTGAGCTCAAGGCCAGCCTAAATGGCATAGTGAGACCCTGTCTCAAAAAGACAAGGGCTGGGGATTTAGCTCAGTGGCCTAAGCACCTGCTTGGCAAGCGCAAGGTTGTGAGTTCAATCCCTGGTGCCGCAAAAAAAAAAAAAAAAAAATCGACCAAATCAGGGACAAATAGGGAAGCGAGTCACATAGCAAGGGAGCATTCTTAAGGATCAGTGACTCTTCCTATAGGGGATTGGGGTGGTCAAGGTGATCCATACCTATTTAGAATGTCAATCTCTGATGTTTCTACTTAGTGTGGTTGTATTTGTTTTGCCTTTTGTCTTGAGATCTGGCTTACAGCGGGAGGTGTCTGTCTTCTCAAGGTCACAAGACAGCTGGTCCTCTGTGTCAGCTTTCTCGAGGACCTGGCCCTATCTGACTGCCTATAATATTTCTAACTAACTCAGCTGCCTGTAACATTCCCCCCTCTGAAGAAGTATCCCGAACTGCCGTGAGGGAGAAATGGGTGATGCCCGATCTGGCTTCTTCAGGCTGAAAGGGGTTGTAGTTGCTGATCAGCAGTCAGGGATACTCTACAGAGGGTCTATCTAAAGGCCCTTGATAGACACCAGG
Organism: Cuniculus paca; assembly: GCA_004365215.1. Classification (NCBI taxonomy): domain Eukaryota; kingdom Metazoa; phylum Chordata; class Mammalia; order Rodentia; family Cuniculidae; genus Cuniculus; species Cuniculus paca. The sequence goes on from RJWT010012858.1 coordinate 3,007, forward strand.
CAGTTTCATTGTGGTTGGGCGTATAGCTCTAAGTCTGGAGGAGACAAAGCCAAAGAAACAATTCAGTGTGCATGGCCCAAATAATAAAATCAACAGAATAATTATGAGTATAGTTAAAAAAGATTTCCACCAAGAGGAGTTAGTAATTCTTTCCCATAAGGAGGAAAAAGATAGGGTCCAGGGAATTTTAGAATCTGACATGTCATTAATTTGTCATCTAATATCTTGAACAGCTATTGAGATATTAACAGAAGGATCAGGAATGTACACACAGCATTCAGTTACTACAATTGCACAAGTACCCCCCTGCGCTGTTCGAGGGTCTAATAGCATCCAAAGTTCGGAGGTTACCTGTCTCATTAATTTTACCTGTTTATTTAGGAGAGAGAGACCAGCTGTAGTGTTAGTGATCCTCTCTTAACTTCAGGTCTTAAAGGATATTGTCTTTGGTGAGGAAAAATAGTGGAATCTCTGAGATGTATCTATACTGGAACAGCTCTTTTTGCCCTATTTTATCTTTAGTTGCCCATACCTCAGGATTTATTTTTGTCTCCATGAGGGGAAGACAGCGTACTTGACCAGGGTGCATACATATTATAGTATTTAAGCATGATAAAATATAACTTCCTAAGAGAGGAACTGGGCTTTCAGTCATAATCAAAAATGAACATGTAAAAAGAAAGCCATCCCAGTTACAGCCCAAGGGTTGTGCAAAATAGCGAATTACCTCCCCTCCAGTGGCATTTGGAGTCTTAAATGGTAGAAATTGTAACTGTGTTCAGATTCCTTTTCTTTGTATCTACCTTTCATAGCTTCAGTTTTTTAATTTTCCATTTGTAGTTAGGGCTATAAGAGTTCAGTTTAAGGTTAATGTGGACACTGGGTCTCATCTAAGTCATTGGAACACACCTCTAACCCTTCAGAATAGTACTATGACAAGATTTTAAAAATCCAACAGTTGTTTTGCATGCTGAAATAAGACGTCACGTTTCATTCTTTGGAATTATTTCATCTCAGCATAGCAATGCTTCATTTCCTTTCTAATTAGAAGTCTAAATGGCAGTTAAATGACTTTGAGTTTTTCTTTCTAACAAGGAAAAATATTCAGTATAAATGAAAAAGCACTTGGCAAAAATCTTTCAAAATAGGAATTCAGGGGTTAGGGGGAGGTTTTGAAAGATTTTATTAGAGGTGAAATTGCTAGAAGATCTTCAGCATAACTTCATGCTTGCACTTTGCAGAAATGATTCCGTATCCTACCCTGAGCCCCTATACCTCCTGGGAGGCCACACTTGAAATCTAGGTGCCTGTCTCCCTACTCCTGGTCCAGTGCTATTTTGCATTTCATATTGTAGCTCCACTGTGTTCTGGGACCTGAACAGCTTACCTCATGTTATGTAGAATACTGATAAACTGTGAGAAGAGTATTTCTGCTCTACTGCTTATACATGTCTTACAGACATTTATGACTAAGTTAGCAGATTTTACCAATTTTTGTGTCCGTTTCTCAATCAGACTGGTAATGGGCATTTGGCATTATTAGGGTGACATTACCGCCTTTACTCATGATGCATAGTAAATACTAGAAAGTGTTTTGTTTTTCCATGTTGAAAAAGGACAACTAATACCATTTCTCTCTCCCTTCCTGTTCATTATACTTTTCTCAGATGTGTTTTTAAAATGAAGTATTTGGCTTTTGTTGATAATGGTTATCAGAATTTAAAAGTAAAAAATCATTTTTTTTAAATAGGTCTTCTCATAAATGTGGAATCTGTATGATTTCTTCCAAGAAGTATATCAATAATTAGGTTTGCAAAAATAATAATTAGCTTTGCTTTGTTAGTTGATCATTATAAATATGAAGAAAGATATTTTGGGAGATTCTCAATTTTTAATTATTCAGACATAGGAAGTATTAAAAAGTACTACCACCAGCAAGAATTTTTACTGAAACAAACATATAAATCATGACCAGAAATAACTCAATGTTCAAGTTATTTAGAACATTGGGTTGCATATACTGGAAGTGATACTGGGCTGGGATGTAGAGGTTACTTCTGGACCCTAAAAATACATGTAAAATAAAATTGAATATCTTGGTACTGTTTCATTTCTTATAAATTGAAACTTCCCAGCTCCAAAGAAAAATGTTGCACAGGTTAAAAGAAGAAACAAATGTGGGTGACACTCGTGAAGAGAGTGATAACTCAACCCAGGACCATGTTCACAAAGCTTGTTATCCCTTTATAGGCAATTTAAAATAATAGCTGTTTTCTTACAGTTTTTGTTGTCATATTGCTTAACAAGTTCAAAACCTTGTCCTACTCTTGAAAGCTCTTCGAAGTATTGGTTTACTGAGGAGTTTAAAAACATGCAGTCTTTGGTGTTTTTACTTACACACACAGGTTGGGGAAGAGGGAGAGGGAGGAGGGGAATAGGCTGGGAATAGGCCATTCTGTGATTATAGAGCCATCTTCAGGAATATTACTGAGCTGCAACGTAATTAATAATTCTCTTAACAGTGTTATTTCAAGTGGTAAATGAGAAGTGACATGCTATAGTTCACATGGGGAAAGAAATGGGCAGGAAGTTCAGGAATTGGGTAGAGGGCCTCCCTCTAAATTGTCAAAAAAACCCAGCTTGTCATCGTGGATTTCTCATCAAAAGAAACGTAGTTTGCTTCAAATTTTACAGTCTCAATGATAGTTCTCATTAGGAGGGGTATTTAATAGGGTCCTTTAAAACCTTTGCATGTTAAGCTCCGTTAGTGTTTATGTTAAAGAATACTATTTATTTATGTAAGAAAGAGATGCATTTGATTTCTCTTATCATGGGATTTGACTTTTTATACATTCTCAGTGTAAGTCATACAGGTGTTTAAATGGGAATTAAGCAAATAATCTTTTCCTCTAAAAAAGAAAAGTTATTTACTAATTAGTTCCATTGGCTATACAGATAAGTGTTTTTTGTTAGTTATAAAACTTTTCTAAAACTCACATTAAAGGTATTTCTAAAGAAACAGTAAGGAATGTTCTGTTCTGTGTCTGAGACAGCTGCTGATACTTAAATTTTATCATGTGTCTTTGCCTTGCGATGTGGTTTGGGGGGTCCATTTCATTTTGTTCTCGTGATGATACTGGTACATGTGCAAGCTTGCACTTGCTAAACATGCAGTCTACCAGCAAACAGCATCCCCACCTCTAAGAAATGTATTTTATGTGTGTGTTAATCGTCTTTTTTCCTGCCCAGCTGCCAAGTGATCAGCAGTGCTCCAAAGCTGATTTTTTTTTCTTGGTGGCACCAGAATATTGACTCAACATCTTACATACATTAGGCAAGCATTGTGCCGCTGAGCTACATTCCCAGTTGTTTTTATTTATTCAGCCTTGTGATACTGAATATTGAACTCAGGGTTTGCTCTACCACGGATCCATAGTCTCAGCACTTTGTATTTTTTTATTTGGAGACAGGGTTTCACTAAGTTTCCCAGGCTGACCTTGCCATTGGAATCCTCCTGCTTCAGCCGTTCCAAGTAGCTAGGATTGCAGGCATGCACCAATGCCTCCAGCCTCAAACTAATCATTAACATATACTAATAAGTCTGATTCTGGGAGCTACTTAGGTATTCATAATTAAGGCTTTGACTGAAACAGTTTTTTCCTTAGAGTGTCACCCAAGTAAAGTTTACAAGATCAGGTCTTTGATATATAAGATTTCATGCATTAGAAAACTAGTGATTGGAAGCCTTTTAATACCGTGGTGAGCAGTAAGGTGAGAGAGTGGCTGTTGAAGAAGAAGCACTGTGTGATTGCAGGTCTGTATAGCACAGGTATCTTTCATATGATGGAATGTGAAGGGATTGGTTTAAGAGGGATGTACTATTTCGCTGGAGTTTTTATGTGCTCATTTGTTACAAAAGTAAATTTGCTAAAATATGAGGCTATTAGAAAGAGAACAGTTTCCTCGAATAACCTTTCTTGCACTGGAGCACACACTAGAAAGATGTGCAATACAATATTTAGGTATAAAACCTGGGATGTGGGTGTCTGATTTAGTTGGCAGTGCTAACTAAAATTCTGTGCATTGAGCAGACATTATCACTCACACATCATTTCTGTCCAAGCTCACTTAGAAAGAGAAGGCATCAGGGAAGAAGGGTCTTCCTGTTTTGAGTTTGTCTACTTACACATTCTCTCATTTATTATACTCTTCAATCTACCCTCACCCTTTCCTCCTTCATAGCCAGTAATTTATTATTTACTGAGTTTTATCCTTTATGGAAATGTAGAGCTCATCTGTGGAGTTAATCATATGTGAGCTTTTAAATTTGATTTCATTTATTACCCTGAAACTCTGTTTTCTAAGAATTGACTCACTTAGAAATAATGTTGAAAGTTTTCATGAAGAATCCTGTAAGTGCATTTTAAATTAACTTTTCTATCCAGATATCTGACTTTGGAGGACACTGGGGTGTTGACTTGATTGTTTTAGAAGAATGTGCAGTGAAACTCTTAACTGATCTTAAAATTAGAGATCCATAATTCAGTTCAGTTAAAATTTTCATTGGAAAACTGTTCAGAATTTTTTTGTTACCTGCTTAAGTGTGATTTTTTTTTTAATGACTGTTAGAATGTTCCAAATCTCAGAGATAAAGATGAGCTAATAAAATAGATCAAAATACTGCCTGGGTCTTTCCAAGAGGTTTTGCCTAGCACTCCAAGGAAAATCTATTTTCTGATGAACAGAAAAATAAGAAGGAAGAAGGCACTTTTGTAAAGAAGCCTGGAATTTAAGCCAAAGTTTCCTAGAAGTCCTCACCCTTAGTATACTTTTTCTAATTCTTTAGAAAAGAGCTATAAATTGCACAGTGTAACTTGTTATCTTGTTTAGGTCTCTGCTCAATGAATAGCAATAAACATCATGTCCTGAAACATTTGAAGAGAAAACATATTTAAAAATTCAGTAAAATACAGTAATCCTTGAACCAGGAATCATCAGTTAGCTACAAAAAAAGTAGGGTTACAAGTTGTATTTCTTTTAAGTTTTTCTGACATTTTCATTAATCATGTTGGCTGTGTATACCATAATGCCCATCTTGCTGTAAGACTTGGTGATTTATTTAGGTTATTGGGCTGGAAGACATGAATATTGAGTTAGACTGTATAATCTTTGAATAACGCATAATGATTATGTAGAATTGTGGATGGAAAAACTCAGGATGAAAAGTGCAGGACAGTTGAGGCCCCTGTGCAGACTGCATGCCTGCCTGAGATTGGCCCTCTCTCCAGCTGACTCATTTTGTCAGAGTGAGTCACAGGATTAACCCTTGACATGTTCCTTTAAGGAAAAAAAGGCAGAGATTAAACAACTGCATTGACAAGAGCAGCACTTGATCCATCTCTATGCATTTTTTTCCTGTAATTCGATTCTCTTTAGGAAGAAAATTGTACTGCAGCTGTTGCATAGTTCTTTAAAAAAAAATTCTGAGGAAGAGAAAAAAAACATGATCATGGAACATAATTTATAATTGTGGTAAAGCAAATGAACTACATTAGCCAGTTTTAGTGTCTTTTGGGTAAGGCAAACTTTAAAAAGATGGTATTTTTGAATGACAAAAGAGCTTGCTGTAATAAACAAGTAGATATATGAGCATTTTATTTAAGTTACCACCAGTTTTCTTGATCTACTGTTTTGGAGGGATAAGTCTAATATTGCATAGACACAGGAACACATATAGTTTCTTGTTGAAGTTTCTACATCTGATCTCAATTGAGGCAATAGTGTATACCAAGTGACTATGGTAGCTATGCCTGGGAGGAAAGGTCTCACACATGTTGGGATTTTGTGTCTGCTTTTGAGAGGAATGAAAGTAAAAGTAAAACTTCTAAATAGTTACTCAACTATTATTTAGAAGCTATTGTGTTTCACATTCAGATCACAGGTTAAGAACAAATCTTATCCCATTGCTTAACAAACTGACTTAAGGACAAGTAAAAGAAGTTTGATTTTATTATTTGTCTTTTCTCTGAATTTCTTTTTGACCTGAATGTTTGTGTATGCCCTTTAGATTGTTATGGCACACCCCTAAAATAAAGGGCTGCTGCAGAAGGGTTAAAATTATCGTTGTGCTTTAATAGCCACATTTGCATAGATGGAAGTACGTTAAGCTGCTTGTTTCTTTAGACAGCTAGTATTCTCTCTTTTCCGTCAAGCCCCAGAGAAATAAAAACTACTTTGGGTAGATTTTTTAAATCCATATAATATTCTCAGACTAGAGCAGTGATTGTAGAAAGAAAATGAAGAAGTACTTATTGTCAGTACATTGTAGCTCCCTCATCTCCTTAGTCCTCCTTAATTTCTATTGAAAATTGAGTTCATTTTTAATAACAGAAAAAAAATTTTAAATGATTGACTTTTTTTTTTTCCAAAGTAGCCGTTCTGTTAATAGAGAAAGACTGTCTATGAAAGACTAAAATTTACTTGGTTTTAAGGCATGGCATTGTTAATTGTAAATCAAAGCTTTTTACACAGTTCTCCAAGGATTGAAATGGGTCTTTGTGGTCTCTCAGGAGGAAGTTACACCCCACTCTGCAGACTGGCATTTTAATAGTCTGCTGTACAGTGATGTTCTTTTGCAGCTGCTGCTTAGCCTTTTCTCTATCTGGAGAGTGTGGGGAGGTTTTGTTGTTGTTCTGATACCATCCGCTTTTAAAACATTGTGAAATGAGATGGCCTTATTGGTCTGATCCAGTTTTATTACTCTGATTTGATCAATATGTTTCACAAGAATGGGGTTTTTTTGGTCCCTTTTGGACTATACCTCGAACATTTCACAAAGGAGTTTGCTTGGTGAAAGTTGCCTTGAGACTAAAGTGAAGTGCCCGCTTTCTACAGCTCGCGGGCTCTCCTCTGATTAGCTGGGTCCTGTGGGAACCTAGGAGGCACCCAAGGAACTAGCACAAAGAGGTTTTGCTGGACTGGAATGAAAAGAAAGAAATTTGGCTATTCGGTGTTTCTGGGTTAGAGTCCATTCCAGAGATAAATTGGAAAACTGTTAAATAGCAAAATATTTTTATGAGAAAGAAACATGTATTTGAAGACATTTAAAACCTTTTGACTCAAAGTATTACTACAGTGCATTAAAAAAATCTCAGACATTTATTCCCACCCTATTTTTTCCTTTCTGAGAAATTTGAGTGTCAACATACAACATGAATAAAGTATTGTTTAAGAACAGTAGTGAACTTAAAGACTGAGGAAGTCTTAGTTTGTTAGTTGCTATATATGTTTTTGTCTATGCATAACACCAACCTTTCACTAAAGGGAAAAACTTTATTTTTTTCTACTTAAATTGCCCAATTGTTTATTACATATTAGATGTTCTATCAACCTACATTTCATTATAAACTTTTTATTGATGTCATGAATGCGAAATTCAAGGAACTTTATAACTGAAACTCTATACTATCAATGTTTTCATTTTAAAAAGTTAATTGGTTTTAAATTTATTTTCCTTATCTTTAGAATAAACTTTTTAATGAACTGTAGTCCTTTCAATTTTTAATACAATTTTTATAACTTAAAAATAACTGTGGTTTGTTCTAGCTGAAGATAGTCCACTTTCTCCGGGAAGTGATTTTATATAAGGTTTAACTGTTTAGATCCATTTTCATATATGTGATTGGGTGTTTCCAGTTCCTGATTGCTTGATCATGTGTTTATCAAAGTTGGAAGCAACTTCAGGCAATGCCAGATGGTAATGTTGCTGGAGGTACAGCAAGCAAGGTCTCCTTGCCTCAAGTACTCTTAATTAAAACTAAAAACAGATTAACAGAAGACCTGTCAGCTTGCCTTCCTTTGTGTGTGCCTGTGTACGTGCATGTGTGTATGTGCGTGTGGTGTGTGTGTGTGGCAAAATCAGCAATTCCTTGGAATATTATCTTTGGGACATTGTATCTCTTTATTTAGAATTTGTAAATGAATTTCTTTTAATACCATAAAGTTTGTCTAATTGATATCCTCCCTCTAGTGCAGGGACTTGGTGGAAATTGAAAGTGTGGCTTCCAGCATAAGCCCTCCCTGTGTGCCCTGTGAGTTGGTTCAGTCCTGTTTTGCATAAGTTCCTTTTGAGTAGAACCATGTGTGGGTGCATAGTACTGAACACTTTCTGTTTGCCTGAGTGGATGTATGTCTTAGAGAAAAACTGTGTGCATTAGCTGCAAACGGGAACATTCTCAGAATCAACATGTATTGTGCTTATCCTGTCCCAGGAATGGGCAGCAGTTCCCTGATGTATTACTACAATGGGAAAACGGTAAGCCTTTTTCTTTGTTCATATGGCTTTTAAATGACTTGTTTAATAGAAATCAGTGCAGTTTAATTGCTTTTTAGTAAAACCTGTAAGGTTTCATTTTATTCTTTTCTGCAATAAATGAGACTATATAAGTAGTGTTAGTAAGGGCATGTCTTCGACACAGTTACTCAGTAGTCGTTGGTTTTATTTTATTTTTAAAATAGTTTTGAAGATAAACTTGAATTGGTGAGTTATTTTTAGCCTGATGTCTTTACTAGCAATGAACTTGAAAGTACATTTGTTTATATGCTTTCATATATTGTAAACATGTTATTTATATTTAAGATACACACGTGCACACGCATATTTATTATACATGCTTCGCAGATAGAAGCAAAGATGAAAGTCATTTTGGATATTCATAAAAATAACAAGTATGAAGCTCTGGGAATGATTAGGGAAGCAGTTCACTAGTGAGGGCCGTATTTCCTGTTTGGAGTTTTAGGTCCACAGCCTGACTTTTCTGGGATACCATCTGTTTCCAATCATACTAAAATTTTGACCCTGTGCAGATTCATAAAATAAATCACTATCTTTAAAAGAATGCATTTATACATATTCCAAAGAGTATTTTTGTGGTTCATTTATAGCACATGGTTAGGTGTTTAATACTTTCTTATATCATTAAGATTTTTCTTTTAAATACTTAGTATTATTTAAATTATATAAATGTATTATTTGTTAAATAATACACTAAATTATATATTATTCATTAAATAATACACTTAATGAAAAAATTATCCATAAAGTCCCAGAAGATTCTGATAATTTTAGAAAGAATGAACTTTTTTGAGAGATTCAGTTGGAGTTACCTTTGTAAAGTACTTGATAAATATCACTAAAATGCTGTCCTAATAACAACTTCAGTTTGTGTACCAGAAATTCAGTAGTTTTTTTCTTAATCTTCCCAAAAGTAATTTCCTTCAGATGTCTTAGACCATTACATATGCCATTTCAGTGACTTTTGGAAGGGAGGCATTGTTTATGTTTGAAGTGACAAAAATCATGACTACATTATTCTAATGTAGGTATAAAATCACATGTGTATGTCTTTTCCCCTTTTGCCTGCTGACATGTTTTAAAGTAGCCTATAGCCATGACCAGAGGACAGAGAACTGAGAAAAGCACTTTTTTATCTGCTGATTGCTTTAGTGTAAGGCCTTTTTGGATTCATCCAGTCACGTAGTTGTGAACTTTTGGGGAAGCTTTCTTAGCACATAACATCAAGCCAAAATATCTTTAAACTCATCTAAAGTACGTCTTCCAATTGCCCATAGGAAGCAGACTTTTAGAGAAAGTAAGATGGATTACATGGATAATGTAAGTGAAATTTTGATCTCTAGTAATTTCCTAGCCAGCTGTCTTTCACATGTAAGAATATTTTTCTTTTGTGTCCTATTCTAAGTAAAACAGTCTGTTTGAAGATGGTATGTGGGATGTGTATGTGTGTGCGCATGCGTGAGTTCAATTACGTTAATTATGCAGAACCCCTGAAGCAGAGAAACTATCACTAAATTGAGTTTAGATTTTCTTTTAAGAGCACAGATCACTCTGTTGCAACATCCCTTTGTTCTACACTGAGCAGTAGTAGTGGGGAGACAGCTTTGATAGTATAGTACTAAGTATTTACAGGCTAGCGGTAGAAGGCATAGGTGGTGTGGTAGAGAAGTGGAGACTGAAAATTGATAGCTTGTGTCTAATATAGGTCTTATATGTTCTTGAAAAATGCATATTGTATAGGCCTTTCTGAATCATAAGACCCTAGCCTTACATGTATTTTATTTTTATCCTTCTCTAGTTTTAAAAATTATTAGTCTATAACACCTTCAGTTTTCTTCAGTAAGACAATTGCATTATGTAATTATTTTGTGTAAAGAGTATGTAGATGCATCATCTTAGTATATAAGGAAATATTTGCGTGTCAGTGCTTTGTAATAAAAATTAGCAAGTTCATTAATACTTTCTAGACTCTTAAAGGAAGCATACTTCCTCACTTGTGTTACGAATTTTTATATAATTCTTGTGTTGAAAGGTTAAATTTGAACTAAAATAATAGAAAAGATTAATAATTTTGAAATGCTATTAAGTTCACATTCATTTCATTTTTAACATCCCATTACAGATGTCATGAGGTAGTAACAAACTCTGAGCAGTGTTGGTCCTAAACAAAATGTCTTTCCTTTTCCAGTTTTTATTTTTAAGTTTTCAAGTTAGTTCCATACATTTAAAGATGTTTGTGATCTTTAATAAAACTGAAATGACTCTAGGAAAAGACAGATTAATCAAAGGAAGAGGCTTTTTGTATTTATTGCCTAAAGTTATGTAGCCAGTATGGTCTTGTTGGAAATATAACGGATTTGGGTTTTTGCATACAGGAAAAAAAGCCAAAATGTTAACTTTTTGTCTCCCCACTATTTGAAAAAAAGATTAATGTTCTATGTCATATGTAGCTTTTTATTAGGTAGCTGTATTGTGTATCATGGTATAAGGTGTTAAGGTGTATTTGGGATAGAGAAATTAAAATTATTTTAAACATTATCCCTTTTTGAGGTTTAAAAAAAGAGCAAGGAATAGTGAATTTCTGAGACTTTGTTTAAGAAGTCAGCCTACATTCAGTTATCTTATTGGTACAAATAATACCCTTTATCCAGAAATTTAGAAAGTCTTTCTTAGAGGTCAGAGAGGAAAATTGTGAGAGGAAAGGACTGTCATGTTTTCTTTACCTGAAGACTAAAGATTTAGCCTCTCTTAGCTGCCTCCATTTGTTTAGACGTTGCAAACTTTTGGGTAAACCTTCTTAGTTCTAGGTATAAAATCTGTAGCAAATATAAACGTGATGGTCTTCTTGATTGTATCAGAGGGTTATTTTAATCTTATGAGAGATATAGTAGAAATCTAAAATTTAAAACTCAAACTAGAGCAAAGCTGGTGGTGCATGCCTGTGATCCCAGCATTCAGAAGGCTGAGGCAGACCAAATCCAAATGAGTTCAAGACCAGGCTGAGCTACAGTGAGTTCAAGGATAGCCTGAACTGTGTGGCAAAACCCTGTTTCAGAAAACAAAAACAAGGGCCAGGGACACATAGCTCAGTGGCACAGCGCCTGCCTGGAAGCACAAGGTCCTGAGTTCGATTCCCGATACAAAAACAAAAACGAAAAACCTCAAGCTGTAAGCACATTTTAAATGTTAAGCTTCTCTGGATGGAATCTGAGGAAGAAGAGACAGAAATTAACATGATTGTAGAGAGTGCTCTTTGCCAGGAACTGTGCTGCAAACTGTGTTGTCATTGAAGTCTCACAACTACTCTTGTCATTTGGATGCTACCAGCCTCATTTTTTTATACATAAGGAAAATGAAATTCAGGGCAGTTAAGTAGCTTGTTCAAACTCCACCCAGTTAGTAAGTGCTGAGGTCAAAATTTAGACCCAAGTCCATCACCCAAGATCAGGTTTTCTATTTTATGTCATCCAAGGACAAGTGAATTATTCTGTCATAGCAAAGGGCTAACCTACATCTACCCTTACTACCTTTTTTAAAAAATATTATGCCTTGGACAGTGTAACTGGGGAAAACACTAGACGTTTTTACAACTGTATTTTGCATATATGATCACAATTATAGTTTATGAATACTGATTGGTGTGGTTAGTCAAGCAAATTTTTGTCATTTTTAGTTTCAGAACTTAAAACGATACTACTATGTTTAAAAACTCAAGAAATTAGACTAGTCAGGTCTTGTCAAATAGAATTGATGTACTGAAAATCGGTTTAGCCATGATCGTTGGCACTTGACTGCCCATGTAATTATTTTTTCATAAGAATTAGAAACTACTAATAACTAATTATTGTACATTATAAGTTCTTTAGGATTTATTTCTTGAATAAAATTTTTCATTAATAAAAGTACAGAAATCAATATGGGAATATATAGAGCTGCATTTTTGCTTTGTTGAAGGATTTATTGCCATTATCATAAGAAAGTACAATTAAATCAAATTTCCAAACTGTGTGTGGGCCCAGATAGTTAAATGAAGCATTTTTATGATAAGGAAAACATGAAGTCATACAAAACTTCTCTGAACATAGAACTCCAAAGACATCAAAAGAAAAAGGCTTTTACATAAATCTACTTTGAATTTATTGGGTTTTTATTATTGTTGTTTCTCATTTTTCTGTTTACCAAAATTATCTAAGATTATAGTGTATGAGGCCCGGTTTCTTTTCTTGATTCAAGTAGATACAAATAACCAGTGAATTAAAACTATAATTCTTGCCAGAGAAGTCTGTTGTCACCGGTCAGCTTTGTTAATGCTTTTGTGAAAGAAATACATGTTTCTTTCTACTTGATCTGGGCAAGCTGAAGCAAATGAATCATGTTTGGGGAGTTTTTGGGTTTTTTTTTGGTGCCCCTGCTCCTGCTAGGTATTTAACCTAGGGCAACATGCATGCTCAGCATACAGTCAACCACAGAACTATCTTACCAACCCCATGAAATTCTTTAAGTATAGATAGCACATATTGATACGTTTAATATGACCCTAGAAGACAAGATTTCTTAGACATAAGTTTCTCGTGAAAAAAAATTGCAATTATTGGGAAGATAATAGTATTTACAAACAGTGAAATGTGCCTGGTAATATTAATAAAAATGTGCCTGTTGTACTGCAGAATTTTTCCTCACAATTAAGAATTAGTAACAGTCAACTGATTGTTACACAGCAAAAGCAGTAATTGAATTTAAGATGCTTTATATTGAAAGCTAGAATTCTTGATTCTAAAGAAGAAAGTTTAATTTACCTATTGACATGTCTCTAGAAATTTTGGAGAAAGGATTTTGGTCCTTTTACTTAGGAAACTATTGAAAATAAAAATATGTTAACCCTTTTGCAGAAATTCTAGGTGTGTGTTTAACAGGTGAGTTAGATGAGAAGAGCCTTCCACAGAGAGAGAGGGCTTGTGTTTCTGTGTCAGCCCTTACCCTTCAAGTGTTGCACTTTACTACACCATGACGTTAGCTCTGGTGCACTTGCACTGGGACTGTCTGAATTATCCCTCCTTAGGCTTAGAATTACAGTAACTCCAGCAGATTTTACACAGAATTTGCTATTTTTATGTAATATGTGTGTTGTGTAATATTCTACTGAAAGCATTGAGCTAATTATCAAATTTATTTCAACATTTTATGTCATTTTCTTTGGGGTTCTGTTTTAGTTTTGATTAGAGAAGTGACAGGTAAAAAAGAAATATCTAAATTTCAGGAACTTCGAAATGTGGCTTCAAGATACATTTTTTTATCTAAGGTATACCTAAAATCATATAATTTGTGGATCTAAATTGAGCAGAAAAACATATAGAAACATATAGAAAATTATTTTTAATAAAATGTTTAATTTCTCCATGTCTGTCCAGCACTCTTATTGGAATGAATATAGTTATTAAAATAAAAGTCTTATTAACACTTTTTAAGCAACCTCTTTTTACTAAATCTGAGTCCAATAAAGCTCAGAGGTAGCGGAAAATCTCTCTGTAGAATCATGTATCCTTCGTATGTAGAATCTTTCTGAAGCAGCTCTGGAAGTCCTCTTTCATGAGTGTCTTTAGTTGCACTGTCATGGCCACCTTGGTGTCATGAATTGACTCAAAACGTTTACTTTTCATGATCAAAAATTTTGATCCTAGGAAAGAGCCAGATGTCACACAGTGCCAGTCATGGTGAATAAGGTGGACGAGGATGAAATGTAATGTTTTCATGAGCCTGCCTCTCAATTAGATGGCACTCAGCAGCTGCGTTCATAGTGTTTTTTGGTCACAGCTTATACGGACACTCTCCACCTCTAGAACCGCTTCAGAAAGCAGCAAAAATGATAGGATAAGTGTGTTTGAAGCAAGGGAAGTGTTTTGAGGGAGATTAGTGTGCCCTTTTCTGTAATAATTTTTTAAATTTAAACATTTACTGTGTGTGTTGATCAGCCCTTGTACTGTGTGCAAAAACAGTAATGGTTAATTAGCAATAATTTGAACACTAAAAATTAAATTGTTATGAGCATTACCTAGTTTTTGTTAGTGCTAACTCTTCAGTGTACATATTTTTTAAATTATACACTCAGAGACTTACAGTTTTCATTGCAGTGTTTGACTTTGGCTTTTCTTTTTCTCATTGATCTAGACTTTTTTTTTTTTCCTTTCCAGTTTTAAGTACTCAGCTAGGTCTTATGAAAACTTTTTTTTTCTCTTTTTTTCTTTTTTTTTTTCTTATGAAAACTTTAATACAAGATATCATTATATAAAAATCGGATAAAGTGAACGTTCCTGATTATCAAATTTTCATTTCAAAATTATGATGGTAAGATATATTAGCCAAATAATTTTGTTTTATTATTGTGGTAAATGAATACAAATTGTATTGAAGATAATCTCTATTATTAGCATAGAACTTTCATGTATTGAAGGTCCATATGAGCACATATTAAAGGATATAATGATTTTGAACTTATTGGGATTTAAAGAGAACTATTCAAATCATCTTATGAAAGAGCTAACAGGAGTCCAAACATAATGAAGTCTTGGTAATTCTGTTTTGGAGCATGTTCAGAAAAATAGATAAGCTTTTCCATATTTCTTCATCTAAAATTAGGTGACAGTATTCCCAACGTTTGAGAATTTAGGCTAGTTTCATAGGCCTTAGGGTTTACAAGAATTCAGAATATTTATCTCAAAATAATGTATATTTCTTGTGCTCTGGGTGAATGATTTGGGGATGCCAATGCGTAATCTATGTACCATTGTTGCCCACTGATGGACATGTTTTGAAATTTTGTTATTGTTTTTCTTTTTCCTTTCTTTCTTTTTATCCTTGAAATAAAATGGATTTGGAAAATAAATAAACCTTCCTGTTTAAAAAAAATATTGTATATGATTATTAACTGCTAAATAAGGGAGAATGATCTAAATCAATGTTCATTGTGGTAGCCATTAGCCACATATGGCTGCTTAATAGAATAAAATTAAAAATTCAGTTCCTTAGATGTGCTATCCACATTTTGGGTGCTCAGCGGTCGTGTGATGAGTTCGTTGCAGTATGGAGATTTCCACTGGTGGGGCGCACTCACCTTGATCATTAGCCTTCTGTTCTGTGGACAGTCCTTGGATGAGAACATATAGTTGTGAGAAAATGCCTGTCTCCTTCTCATTTGGGTCATTTAAAAATATCAGTCATCACACAGACTGTGATCTACTTATCTCTTTTTTTCAGCCAAAGCTGCTACTTCTTTGCACCTTTTCTCAGTAATTATCAGAAAGTCTATGCTTTCCTGCCACACAGGGATGGTTTCAGTGTCAATCACAGAATGCATTGAAATCAGGACCAAGGAAAGAAAATGTCACAAAGATTCTTCTGTTTTGCTTGAGTGATTCGTTCAGTTTAGACATATCAGGGACCCCAAATTCAGGACAATACCATTCTCTGCTTAGAGTTCTTGAGGTTAGTCTTGCCTTTTTCTTGGTTGTATGAACTGAAATATTCCAAAGATCATTGTATGGTCACTGTTAAAGAGTAATCGTAAATATTCATCACTTTTAAAAGTCACTTTGGGTTGGGTGGGGGGAGGACATTGAAGATACTGATATGAGTTTGTTCTTTTCAGCTAGACTTAATAATGATAAAAGTGAGGTACCAGATTTTCATTTTTCTTAAGTTAGGATTGTCTATTCATCAGATACTCACATTTTCTCTTAACTACCATTCTTCAAGGAAAAAGTTTAAGGGCTTAAGAAAAATAGCCACATTACAGCTGCCAGAAGCCTGGCTTTCTGAAATGGAGACTAGAATTCTAAAGAAAATTTCTGTCTACCACACTTTAATAAAACATCTTAAGGTACTTAATTGTACTTTTTCTGTTCTCTTTAAAATAGTTTGACTCCTGGTAGATTTTAATCATCTTAAAGCATGCATATTCCTTTCTCTTAATTTTAAGATTGTTTGTGGTGATACAAAGTCATCCTTGAGATTTAATTGTATGATTAGATCATTAACTAGAAGTAGAAAAAAAAACTTAGCATCTATATGCAGGTGATCAGGTGACATAAGCAGTCTGGTTTTAATTTGTGGCCAGTACTGATTGTAACTAGGAAGGGACTTGCTCTTTTTGTGGAATTGGTTCACTATTTCCCTACATCTGGAGTTAATAAACTCTTCAAGACCACATCAGTTGCGCTTTGCCACAAGAAGTCTTTGATCTGAAAAACAGAGACTGGCACAGCGGCTGCTGCACAACGTTACATCTATCTTTCCAAGCTTTGGTTAGGATACCAAATGTAGTAGAAATGCTATTCGTGGGGCCTCTATGAATGAGACCATATATTTGAAAACATTTTTATTATGATGAAAATTTTGAACTTGTATTAGAGCATAAACGATACAGTACTAGAGTTTTTAACCATTTTTATTTATAGTAGGTAACCTTTAAAGCTCCATTTTTTTCAAAGCTTATTAACTGAGACTGACATTAAAAACAAACATTACCTCTTACTGGCCTGTTTATTTCATATAGCTTCAAAATTTACCACAAAGTGGACAAGGGTCTTCTGCTTTGTGTGGTTTATCTTGGTGTCCTTGCTATCCTTAACAGCTGTCAATTAATTATTATGTGATCAAATTTTTTTCTTCAGCAGCAGTGTGTAAATCAATAAAGTCAAGTATGTTCCCTCACTTTCTTTTGTAATTGCAAATATTTGAAAATTCAAGAGTGTTAAGTCCTGTGTGATACACAGTGAACTGAGTTGAGTAGGATGAAGGATAAAGAAATAAATTGGCAAATTATGCAGAAAATTAAACTGACAAATTATGCAGGGTTTTTGCATGAAATGATCTGTCAGAACTGTTTTTTTCATGATTATCAAATGTGCAACTTACATGTTATTTCAGTCTCTAACCTAAGGAGAATTAGCGAATTTTATATTTTATAGTTTCCAAAGGAAAGCGCTGTGTATAGTAAATACACACTTGTGATAAAAAGCATGTGCTATGATGCTGTCTTCTGAATTTGATTTGCTTTGGTATTTTCTGCTTAAGTCCATGGGTCTACTTACTGTTTGTTTGCAGTTTCAGCCTAGTTTGGGAAAATCTATATAAAAAGAGGGCAAAGGACAGTTAGTTATGGCTGCTAAAACTTAATTAAAAGAAAGTAGCCCAAAGTTCTTTCCTGAAAGCTTCGCCTGCCTACTCAATCTGTCTAATGCGTTCTCAACACATTTACAAGTTCTGTAATTCTAGCATACTCTTTTATGAAATAGCTTTAAACTAGAACAGTATGTTTAAAATATATAATGAACAAACTTTTATCTGCCATATCCCCTATCTAGGGTCCTTCTGGATAATTCTTAGGAATATATGTTATCTTGGCCCAAACTTCTCAGGTACCACAGATATGTGTTTTTGCATCTTGGATATGAAAGGTAGGAATCAAAATTGAATGCCAATCCCCTCAAAAATCACACCTGTCCTAGAATTATCAAGTCTAGCAAGAAGAGTAACAACAAGTTTCTAAACCTTCTATTTGGGAGAATTGTGTATGTGTAAAGTCTTGTCATACAAAAATGCTAAGGAACAGCATTTGAAGACTAATAGGAGCTGTATTTATTTGACAGCATTACTGCTTCTATTGAATAATCCAGAGATGATACTACGAGCTCATTCTTACTGCTTACTTCGTACCAAGGCAGCATGCTGAACATTCTATCATTGTCTCCTCCTCCGCTCTTCCCATCAACCCCCAGACGTGTAGTTCTATTAGTACCATCTTACACGAGAACACTGAATCTCAGGAAGGATAGGGTGATTTGCTAAAGGTCTTTACAGATAGCTTATGAAAATATAATCAATAGCTTAAGTAAATAAAACATTCCCATTTTAATCTTAGTGTGCTTAACTTTTTTATTATTCATAGTATTTAGAAGTGTGTGCTTGGGGTAAAAATCACCAGTCACATTGAAGAGTATAAAGTGAAAGTCCTTCTTCACAATTCTAAATCCAGAGATGTAACCATGTTTCAGTATCTTGTAATTGCAGAAATTTAGTTTATACCATCAAAAATATGATTTTTTACACATGTTCCCATCATTTTGATGTTACTTTCAGTTAAGTGAATGTTTAAGGACTTCTGTTGTGCAACAGAATTTAAATGAATGTACCCTTAACAAAGTAAAAGCAAAAGAAACTACTTTATTTTATTTAGTTTTCTTTTTGATACTGGGGATCAAACTCATGACCTCGTGCTTGCCAGGCAGGCTCTTATGCTGCTAAGCTAAATCCCCGGCCCAAGAAACTATTTTATAAACTGTTCACAATAACTTTTCCTTCTCTTATTCCTGTTTCCTTCTTTAATTTTACAGACAATATATGACTTTAAATATTGTTTTCCTCCTTGGTTTTAGAAGTTATGAGAATGGTGTGATTATGTTTTCATTATGTTTTGGTCAGTGGTGCCTATTAAGTTTATAATGCAAATGTTGATCATTTGCTAATGCAAAATGTTCATAGTTTATCTGAGGCAAAGGTTTACAAAAGGACATTAATACTGCTTTAAAAAATTAAGTTAGATTTAAAGTAGCCCCAGTCTTTAAAGAATTAAAACTCCACAGCAGAATTTGTGGTTTTTTTGTTTTTGGTTTTTTTTTGGTTTTTTTTGCAGCACCGGGGATTGAACTCACGACCTTGTGCTTGCTGGGCAGGCGCTTAGACCGCTGAGCTAGATCCCCAGCCCTGTTTTTGAGACAGGGTCTCACTATGC